>SRPW01000151.1:0-36401 GCA_018360225.1 Claviceps pusilla | reverse complement strand
TTTATTCTTGATATTTTAGTAGACATCCATGGAGAAGAGAACTTCATCTATTTTCGAGCTCTAGCTTGCCTTTATTAAAAAAAAATAATAGCAAGCTCTGCTCAGCTTTAGCTATAAAAAATAATAGTAAGCTCTGCTCGATCTTTTAAACCTTACCATGTTCTTGCTATAGGCAATAATACTATTAATTAGTAGTGTTCAAGATAGTATTAAATCTAATAATGAGATACTTAGAAAAACTAAATCTCATACTTTAGTATTTAATGAAAATAATGAATTGGATTATAAATATAAAATTATTAAGTTTAAACCTATATCTAAAGAGATAACTAAATATGCTAGTCATATTGAAAATAGGTGTTATAGATTTAGAAGTATTTAATGCTGAAGAACCTAAGGTTTATGCCGGAGGTATTTATACTTATTTATCCGAGGAACCCTTATTATATTACATAGATAAGGATACTATGAATAGTTATGACCTTGTCTTAAAAATTATCGATGAATTATTAAGACCTAAATATAAAGGTATAACCTTTTATTGTCACAACTTTGGTAGATATGATTTTAATTTTATACTACCTGTCTTATTAAATTATAATTTTTAACACGGTGAGACTTATAAAATTTATCCACATTTTAAAGATAATAGAGTATTAAAACTTACAATCAAAAAATTTATAACAGGTACAAAACGTACTGAGTCTGTCACTATATGTGATAGTTATAATATTCTTAATAAGAGATTACACCAATTATGTAATGATTTTAAAGTTGAAGTAATGAAAGGAATATTTCCTCATGATTTTGCTAATGAAAATACCATGTTTTATAAAGGTGAAACTCCTGACTATAAATATTATAAAGATCATATAGATGAAAATACTTATAAAGAATCTATTTATAAACCTATTTGAGATTTTAAATTAGAAGCTCTTAAATATCTTAAAGATGACTTACTTAGTTTATTTCAAGTTATTAAAGAAGCTAATCATACTATGTTTATTCATTTTAATATCTGTATTACCGATGCTTTAACAATCTCAGGATTAGCTAATAAAATATTTAGAAGATATTACTATATTAAAGAAGTAATACCATTAGTTAATATTAAGAAGATATATGAAGATATTAAACATAGTTATTATGGTGGTGGTACTGAAATATATATTCCTTATGGTAAAGACTTATATTATTATGATGTTAATAGTTTATATCCATATGTTGCTTTGAATGCACTTCCAGGTGTTAAATGTACTTACATAGAATTTTTTAATACTACTAAAGACATTGATGATTTATTTGGGTTTTATTATTGTAAAATAGATACTAATAATACTGAAATTAAATATATAGGTTTATTACCTCATAGATGTAAAAAAAAAAAATGGATTATTATTCCCTTTAGGATCATGAGAAGGTTGATATTTTAGTGAAGAATTGAAATTAGCTAAACAATACGGTTATAGTATAAATGTTATTAAAGGATATACCTTTAATAAAGAGAATATTTTTAAGAATTTTGTAGAAAAGATTTATAAAATTAAATCAACAGCTGGTAATAATAAATCTCTTAAAAATGTTGCTAAATTAATTTTAAATAGTTTACTAGGTAGATTCGGACTAAGATTAGATCCTAATACTACAGATATTATAGACGAAAAAGAGTTAGATAGAATTGCTTCTACTAGAGCTATAAATTCATGTGTTCAACTTAATAATGATAAGTATTTAGTTAATTATAACACAGAAATAGATATTGATATATGTAAAGCTTCTTCTGTTGATATTTCTAAAGTTACAGATATATTAGCTAATAATGAAAATGCTGCTAGAAATAAATATGATTGTGTATCAGTTCCTATTAGTGCTGCCATTACAGCTTATGCTAGAATGCATATGGCTAAACTAAAATTAGATATTCTTAATAAAAATGGTAAGATATATTATACAGATACAGATAGTATAGTCACTAATATTAAGTTAGACGCTAATCAATTAGAATTAGGGAAATTAAAATTAGAACATGAAGTTAAAGAAGCATATTTTATTAGTAATAAAACATATTGTTTAATTAATACAAAAGGTGAATTAATTAAAAAAGCTAAAGGTGTTAATAAGAATAAATTTACACTACAAGATTATAAAGATATGTATTATAAAAATCAATCTATTACTACAATTAGAAAGGATTTTGTTAGAGGTAAACTTTGAAATTGAACTAAAGTTAATGATGTAGAAGTTACAATTAATCCTGATAGTTATTCTAAAAGAATAAAAATATTTGATAAAAATAATTTATGAGTAGTCGCTGGATATTCTTGCGCAGCTATCAAAACCTTTAGTCATAGAGAATAATGAATTCAAAAATATTGAATTACAACCGAAATCTAATGTTAATTTATAATCTAATTTATTCCCTTTATTCCCATCATTAGGTATATTTAAATATTTTTATCTACCTAATAACTATTTGTATACAAGTAATAGACTCTTAGATTCAAAAGGTTTAATCTTTTTATTATATAATATAAGTAAAAATTTAATTAGTTTAATAAAAAATCATATATCTTTTTATAATATATTTAAATTTATTTCTAGTTTAAGTTTAAGTTGTCTTTTGATATATAAGTTTGATCTATTACATAATATTATTATCAATTTATTTAGTTTATGTATAGGTATGAGAAGTGAATTAGTATTATTATCAGATACTATACCTATATTAGCTGACCAAATAAATGCTATTAATTCTAACATTAATACATTTTTACTACATACCAACAATAATTTTAATATTATCAATACCCATTTATATTATCAAGATAGTATATTAAATAATTTTACAACCTTTAACAATGTTTGAAGTGAGTACTATGAAGAGATGAATAATCCTAATATAATACATCCTAATACTATAAATAGGAATATTATAAACACACTTAAAACTCCTAACTTACCTAACATTGAAACTAATGTAGCTCTTTATAATCCTGGATTAAGTTTACATCTTAACCCTAATCCTATGAATATTATAAGAGTAGGCAATTATAATATTCCTAATACTATAACTAATATTAATCCTAATGTATTTCTTCATATGATGAATCATAATAATATTAATAGTATGAGTATTATAAATCATAATAATATGATAATAAAAGATTCTATGGATATAATAAAACAATTAGCTATTAGACCTAATGTAGACGATCAAGAAAACTTAAATTATGTAAATAATAGGTTTGAGGATAATTCAATAATAGGTATAGTTAATAAAAAAATATCCAGTATAGCTTTTATAATATGTCTTTTATCAGTAGGAGCTCTAGGAGGTCAATGGATAAAACCAGCAACTAGAATCATTATATCCACGTGCATAAAATAATTATAATTATTGTATAACCTTTAATTAAGGTAAATAAAAAGCCCAAGAATTAAATTCTTGGGCTTTTTATATTATTAATTCTTAGTCTCAATGGTTGATACATTGTGTTAAGTAATACTTTTTTGTTGTTTTACACATTATAATAGTTTATATACTAATTTTAATTAATTATTTAATACTATCTTTTATGTCTTTTAATCTATCTCTAGTTAATTCCTCTTTACCTAGTACTCAATTTAAAGGAAATAATTTATAAGGTTTTTTCTCCGAAGCACCCTTTTATTTTTAATTCTCTATTAATTTCATCATATTCAACACCGCTACCATAATGATATAGAATATTTTCTATAATACCTTTATCAAAAGTTTTTATATATTGATCATCTATATATATAGAGATATAAATTGATTTAAGAATAGCTATAAGATCTTTGACTTTCTCAGCTGTAACCGCAAAACAATCATGAATAGCATAAAAACTATTAGTATTATGTATTTTATTAAATTCATTTATTAATTTTAATAATGAAACTGCATCTAAAGAATGAACTAAATTAGGCATTAAAGCTAACGTTTGTTTAGTACTATCAAATGTATCTTTAAGAGTCTTAGACAAACTAATTTGAACTTTACTAGTTTTAAAAGGTTCTATTCTTATAGTAGTAGAATTTAAATAACTTTGTTGTATTTTTAACCCTTTATTGTGATTTCATATAATAGGTACTTTAGTACAAATCCTACTAACATTCTTTAAATAGTCACTTAATTTCTGTATTTTATGCGAAGCAGGAATTGTGTTGAGATAATAGTTCTAATCATTTCTATTATTAATCTAATATCATCATCATTGATCATATTTTTTGTATGCTATACTTCGTCAGAAGTATGCACAGTGTTTATATTCGTAGTATATCATTTAATTTTTTGATTATAATCGTTAGGAATCATATTTTGTGGTACTATATTTAATTCATTTTTAAAAGCGTCTATCATAGTAAGAGTTCTAGCATTATAAGGAATTGTCATTATAACTTTTTTAATATGACTTCTATTTAATACAATAGATTGTATACGTTTTAAATTCTCATAGTTTTTTGGCATAGATGAAGTATTATAGGCAGAATGCAATAGATTATCTATATGAGTACAAAGTTGTAATATGATATAAGTATAAAAATCTTTAGGTGGCTCTTTTATATCACTTTCTGCTTTGCACTAAATTTAATATATTAAATAATTGAGTTTCAGTAGAAAGTAGGGCTAAATGTTGAAATCCATTACATGTACAGTCTAATTGAATAGGTAAATATGTTTTAAAAGGTTTAACTTCAGGACTATGAAAATATTTCTCTCATCTTGAATATTCCATACAAAATGCTAAAAACATAGATTTATTCTTACTTTCATTTAATAGTATACCATTATCATAATTAATTCTATTTTCTTTATTAATATCTACTCAATTAATTCTATAACTAAAAGATTTTTTATCTAAACCAAAACAATTAGCACCATAGATCTTAAGAAAATTTATAGCATCAGTATCATTTCTAGAAATAAAACCAGGATAGCTTGCGCTAGCTTGCGCTAGCTTGCGCTAGAAAATAAAAGAAGAGATTTAGCTAATTCATTACTTTGATAATTAAGATAAGAAGGTTCGCAATATATACGATCTCTATTATCAATTCTAACAGGAAAATAAATTTTATCTATATTTTTATATAGATCAGCTATGTGTAAAATAGTTTTATCTAATTGTACTTTACTAAGAATACTCTTATATTTCTTAAGCTCATTGGAGGTTAACTTAGATTCTTTATTAAAAGGAAGTAATAAAGATTCTTGAGTAATAAAATGAAATCTGTGATCATTACCAAGTATATATTGTAAAACTTTAATATTAATTTTAAAAGGACAAGAATTAAGATAGTTAAGAGTATCAAAAATAATATTATCCTGATTAATAACAGATTTGTACTTATAATTTTTCTTATCAATAATTAAGTCATTAAGATATTCCTCACCATTTAATAAATAACCTCCCTTATCACCTTGATATTCATATGGAACAGGTTTATCTATCATAGGTAATTTTAAAGGTAAACCATGTAAATGGTAATTATTAATATGTTTAGAAATATTTTTAGGGATTCTCTAGCTTTAGCTCTTTATTTTTTATAGCTAAAGCTATAAAAAATAATAGCAGCACAGAAACTTTCTGTTTATAACTAAGTGTATGAGTAGCAAATTCAATAAGAAGAGCAGATTTAAGAAGATCAATTAATAAAATACCAATTTCAGCTAAATTTTGGTCAGTTAATCTAAAAGTAAGATCCTCCTTAAATCATAAACTATATTTTTTAATAAGTTTAGGATTATTAACATATTCATTTTTAGTAATTTCATTATCATAATAAATTTTATATAAATGTTTATAATAAGTTCTTTCAAAAAGATGACCAAGTTTAAAACTAAAAGAAGCAACATTAGAATGATTAAACTCATCATCATCAAGATTAGTAACTAATTCAAGATAAGCTTGTATCAATAAAGAAAAAATAGTTTCACTAGAGGTAAAAACATTCAAAACTGAATTAGATTTAAAGAGTGTATTCTGACTCTCAGAAAGCTTTAAATCCTTAGTCTTGGACTTCTTAACATACTTATTCTGAAGAGAAAAAATTAAATTATGTAAATATTTATCAAAATTCTCTTTAAAGTCAAATAAAATTTCTTGTATAATTTTAGGAAAATTATTCAAATTAATAGTTAAATTAGCTTTAGAAATTTCATTCCTTTTTAAACATCAATCAATAAATTGATTACAAAGAAATAATTCTAAATTCTTCTGTTTCTCAAATGAATTTAAATCAGTATTATTGATATATAAGAAAATATCGTGTAAGGCAGTATTTCTAAAACTAAATTGATTAGTATCTTTCCCTCCAGATTCTTCAAGAGTTCGAGAAATAATCTTATTATTAGTACTATAAAACAAAATATTGTTATAGTTGTAAAAAAGAGTAATAAGATTACTACTAGAAAAAATACTTTTATTTCTAAGGTGAGAAATGTAATAAAAATTACAATTTCTAATTTTTTGTTGTGTTAGGGTTATTTTTTCATATTTTATTATTATTATTAAATATCTAAGACAAGATAAATATCAGTAAAAGCGTATAGAAAAGACAATAAAGTTTGGAAGAACCAACAAGTTTATTATCATATTTAGTGTTGTGTTGTGTTATGTTGTATGGCTTTTTTCTATATTTGATCAAATCTCTAGATCTATCTCACGAGCGTTCTTCTCCTCCGAAGGAAGGAGCCGGTCTTTTTTAATCAAAATTGATAATCTCTCCTTGGTATTTAAAATCGAATATTCTTTGACCATATCTAAGAGTTTTCCCATGCTCCTTTGGGCCTTGCATTCATTTATCAGACGTATATAAAAATTGACTATTCTATAATCTCTATCAGATATGCAAAGATTCTTTTTTCTTTTTCCAATTATGAAAACTACGAATAGTTAAATAATTATAATAAACGTTATGAGCATTAATCATTAGTGCATACTTCTGACGAAGTATAGCTACTAAAAATGATCATATATTTTAAAAACGAAGTTCTTTAGCATATGAAACTAAGAAGTAAAAATTCTCTCAAAATAATTAAAATTATAGAAATGAAATTACTTCCATGGGTGTCAATTCTAAATAGGCTCGGCACGTGTAAAAGGGTAGCTTCGCACACACTAAAGTACTTTCAATTTCACGTGTTAACAATTAAATTACTATTATATATAATTTTATTTATATTATCAGTTAATAAATCTATACCTAGACTAAAAGTATTTAGGTTTAAAGCTTCTAAATCACCAACGATTTTATTAAGATACATTAATTTAGCATTCTTAGTATGAATCTCGGTTAAGAAAGTAGTCAACATATCTAGTTTAGATTTAATGTTAAGATATTCTTGTGTTATTATTTGATTATCCGGAGTTTGTAATACTATAGAAGGAGTCTTTAGATTAGTAGTATTCAAAATATTAGTATTAATTGCTGTAATATTACTAGCTGTATAATCACTTCTATTACCAAGAGTATATAAACTCATACTATTAGGAATTTTAGATATATTAGCTGTAGTAATATTAGATGATTTATTGACATAACTAGTAGTTTCTAAGTTAGGGAAAAGATCTGTAAGAGTAGGTGTATTTGGAATACTGGTATTAGAATTAGAATTAAAATTAGACTTACAATTAACGATATCTGTAATAATAGTAGGTATATTTCTATTACTTTCTATATTACTTCCATTTAAATAGTTCTGAGGTATATAGTTAACTATTTCATTATATATATCAGATATAGTAAATACTATATTATAATAATTAGGTATAATATTACTATAAAAGACTCTTTTATACTCTATAAAGGTAGGTCAATTAAAAGAAGGTGTAGGATGAACTGTAACAGGTATTACCCTACTAAAATCTAACATAGGAAACAGAGTTAATAGATAACCCCTTTCCTTAATCTTAGGTTTATAAGTATCTTCTATAAAAACTTTTTTTCTCTCTACATGAAATCATCATTGGTCTTCTAGTTCATCAACTTTATTTTCTAAATAGTTTATATAATCTCTATAATGAGTTATATTCTCATTAACAGATTGTTCTACATCTATATAGTAAAAAGTTATATAAAGAAGGTATATTATACTTAAACCTAATAATCAAAATAATATTGTTTTAAATCTAGGTATTCATATCGTAGATATAGATTTTAAATTTAAGCTTAATTTCATACTACTAAAGAATCTTTGATTTTTTGGAGGATCACATTTAATACTTGGTTTACTAGGTTTACTTGGTTTACTTGGTTTACTTGGTTTACAAGGTTTACTTGGTAAATTTAAAGGTTTTGTATCTACTCATAGTTTTTTACTATTATATATCTTATCTCTTTTTGTATAAGCAAAAGGATTGATAATAACATTATGGTCATATATTCTCACATAACCTTCCTCAAAATTTTTAATAGATTCAGTTCTTATAGTTTTTTTAGGTGTACCTAGTTTATACATGTCGACGTAATCGTCAAGACTAAGAGAATTACTATTAATACCCTTGGCTTTTTTAACTAAACCGTCTTTTGTAACTAAAATATATGTTTTATTACTTATAAAATAAGCTTCTTTAATATTATCATATTCAAGTTTTAATTTACCTAATTCTTTACTATCTACCAAAGATTTATCTAGTACAAGGTTAGTAACAATACTATCAGTATCAGAATAATATAACTCACCACCTTTATTTAAGATTCCTAATTTTAATTTAGCCATGTGTATTCTAGCATATCCTGTAACAGCTGCACTTATAGCTATAGAAACATTTTTATAATCGTCTGTTTCATTTAAATACTTGTTATTTTTGAATACTTTATTAACATCTAAATTTAATTCTCTAACTATCTCAGGATTAATATCTCTCGAATATCTAACTAAAATATTATCTTCATCAAATTTAATTTCAGAGAATATTTCTCTAGTAGCCATTATTTTTTGATATTCCTTATTATTAACTATTTCATAAATACTTTTATCAAGTATTAATCCAAATCTACCTAATAAACTATTTAATAATAACTTGGCGACGGTTTTTAATACAATATCCGTAGTAGATTTTAGTTTATAAAGAGTATGAATATAACTATCAAAAACACCAAATTCTTTACTAAAAATATATCCTCTTTTTACTTTAATTTTATATCCATTTTCTTTAGCGAATTTTAATTCTTCACTAAAATATCAACCAGTTCACTTACCTAAAGGGAATATAAATTACAAGGAGTGTAGCCTTTTTTCCAGCGTACGAAGTATGCACCGATTTATTGTTCTCTAAGAACGCATAAAGGCCGCCTAGAACGTCGGTGTGGCGACATAAGAACACCTAGTGAAATCCGTCATGTTAAAACTAGGAGAGAAAAAAGTGTTTTTAAAGGATCGCTTTGGTAACTGAGTTTGACCTTGAGTTTGTATTTGGCGTGTAGCCGAGTTTGAGCTTGAGGTTGAGTTAAGGTTGTATATAATTTTAAGGTTAGTATATAAATATATTTTAAAAGCTTAAGTTGTTTAAAGTTAAAACGTTTTAGTATGATGGAATCATACTAAAATATGAAAGTTCGATTCTTTTCTTAAGCAAGGTTGTTGTTATCAACAACAACTACTATTAATAATAAAAAAAAAAAATGAAGATAAAAACTATTTTTACCCTATTTATTTCTAATGCCGTTAATTTAAGACGTGATATCTCTATTCTATATAATAGAATAGCTATGATTATATATTGTATCTTAAACGATATAGCCTCTTTAAGTGTAGTTACTAAAAGTATAGCTCTACATGGGGGTTTATGGATTAAATACAAATTTATGGCTTCAAGCTATATCTTACATAGAGTTTTATACTCTATAAATAGCATTTACTTACCTATTAATAATGTAAGTTTAGAGCTTGCGAAGCGCGCGCGCGCTTCGCATGCTCGCACTAAGCAGGCAGAAAAATTACTAAGTAGTTATTTAAATACTTTACATAGACTAAGCATGGGTACCGTACTAGGGACATTAAAATTAAAAAATAATATGTTTTGATTAACGCACAAAATTCGAAATTTTTCTTCTACGAACGAAGAAATTAAATATCATAAACCTAATTCTTTATATATTGATAAAAGTGTTACATATGGTAGAAATTTTGGTATGTGAAAATGTTTAAATTGTAAAAAGAGTTGAGCTAGTGCTTATACTTGAATATCTTTAGATTTTTGTTTTAGTAATAAAGAAATATTTAAAGATAAAAAAGGTAAATTATGATTTTCAGGTAATAAACTTGAGAATAAAGATTTTATATTAGAAAAATGCAGTAGTTGTGCTGGTAATACTAAGGTTAAGATAATTAAATATAATAATTTAGAACGTAGTAATAAAGTTGATAATCTTAGACCTCATCGTTCTAATTTATGTGTTAAATGTTTAAATGGATATCCTTGTCAAGATAAAAGATATTATTCTACATTATCTAATTTTAACATAAGGTTTAAACCTTTTTTAAGAGGCTTTAGAAAAAATAGAAGTATGTACGAAGTACAGCCTACTAATAAATAATTTTTATCTTTTATAGAGTATAAAAGAAATATAATTAAAAATTAATTATATGAAAAGAATACTTTTTATAGAGAACGGGCGTGATATGTATTTATTTATGGTTTATAATATACATTGTTAGGATGCGCTGCTACTGTGCTTTTTTTCATCGCTTATCCTGATCCTCGTGAAGGATACACGTACGTGGTGTATACACAGCAAGCTAGCCTTTATTTTTTATAACTATTAAAAAATAATAGCAAGCTAAGAAAAAAAAAAATAGAAGCCAGCCTACCAAAAGGGATGCTGGTTGGCTACAAAATCAATTTATGATAAGGAACAATTTAAAAGAATTATAAATTGTTTCACAGTGTTATATCTTAGATGAAAAAATAGGATTATCACATATTAAATAGGTTGAACCTATATCAGGTAATTATTCAAATTTTTCACCTATGCTTACTTCGTCAGCAGGAAAATGGTATGTTAAGAGCAAGAATGTCTTATTTAGGGCACCGAAGCTGCGCACTAAGCAACAAAAAAATAAAAGCCTTAAAAAGAATTACTTTTAAGAACAGAATAAAATTTAAAACAATTTTTTAGCTTGCTACTTCGTACAGCTACCCTAAATAAAAAGTTTCTGTGCTTAGCTTGCTATTATAAAAAAAAAAAGTAAAGCCTACGCAAGCGTCCTTCCTTACGAAGAGGATAAAGCTACTAAAAATTATAGTATTCAAATCACTCCCACCTAGTTTTGACAGCTGCTCCTATATAATAATAACTAGTTAAAACAGGACTAGCGTCTGTACTAGATCTGCTTTTTTTTTTGTAGCTAAAGCTTCAAAAAATTAGTAGCAGTAGGCTGTACTTCGTACATACTTCTATTTTTTCTAAAGCCTCTGATAAAAAAGGTGGTTATAGTTCAATAGGTAGAGCAACTGTATGTGGCACAGTAAGTTCTTGGTTCGAGTCCAAGTATCCACCCTTCAATTTAAAACATAGATAAGGTTAGCAAGTTAAAGTTACTCTTAAATTAATATGTTAAAGCTTGGGTAGTTTAACGGTTAAAACTCCGACCTCATATGTTGGTAATAAAAGTTCGATTCTTTTCCCAGGCTAGCTCTACTTTCCATTTTATTTAGTAGTAAGGTGTGGTAAGATAATCTTTAGTATTATTATGAGAATTATTCTCATACATATTTTTAGTGCTGCTATTATTTTTAATAGCTTTAGCTATAAAAAATAAAGAGCTAAAGCTAGCCTTTATTAAAAAAAAAATAATAGCCTACGCAAGCTCTAACCTGGTTCATATCTTGGTAATTAAAATAGAATGGTACACAATATATACGATCACTTTGATCTATCCTAACAGGGAAATATATTTTATCTATATTATTATCCTTACGAAGTACGGAGCTTTTTTTTCTTGGCATACTTCTGACGAAGTATAGCAGAAAAAAAAATAGAAGCCAGTACGAAATACAGCCTCCTGCTTTGCAGGGATCAGGAGCAAGCTCATATTTTGTGTACTTAGCTTGCTACAGTTTTAAGATGCGCAAGCGTCCTTCCTTACGAAGAGGATAAAGCTACATAAAAATATGCAGCACTACCTAGCTTTAGTTTGCCAAAAAAAAAAAGAATAGCAAGCTAAACACAAAAGGGTAATAAAGCTATCTTACACGCCTTGCTATTAATATTGATAAAGTGAAGATTTTTCATTAATTTAAGCCATGATAATAATATCTATTATATCTCTTTTACTTTCTAATGCCGTTAATTTAAGACGTGATATCTCTATTCTATATAATAGAATAGCTATGATAATATTAACATATTGTATCTTAAATGATATAGCCTCTTTAAGTGTAGTTACTAAAGGTATAGCTCTACATGGGGGTTTATTATTGGTTACAAATATAACACAAATATTCCATATTTTCTTATTTTTAGTAAGCATATTAATATTAACATTAACTAGCTTCTATCCTAGAAAAGCTTGAGTACCTGAATATTCATCTATAAAAGATTTAATTTTCAATAAATTTGTCTATTATAATACAAAAATAATAAATAAAATGGGAGAACATCTAAAAATTATAGAATACCCTTTAATTTTATTATTTATTATTACAGGTGCAGTATTCTTAATGTCAACTAATGACTTAGTATCTATATTCTTAGCTATTGAATTACAAAGTTACGGTTTATATATATTAAGTACTGTTTACAGAAATTCAGAATTATCTACTACAGGTGGTTTAATATACTTCTTATTAGGTGGATTAAGTTCTTGTTTCATTGTGCGCCGTAGCGCCTATTCTTATTATGAGTCTTTAAGACTTAGTTATTATCCATATATAACTCCGACGATAGAGTTAGGTGTAGGGGAAAGCCCGACGCTGAACTTAGCATCTTTGTTTAAAGGTGGGATAGGACCGAATCAGTTAGGTCTAGTGGCCCATCGAGTCGAGCCGTCTATGAGCAAAGCTATACTGCCTGAACCCTATTTACTAGGTATCTCTTCAAGAGGATCGTATCTCGACTGATACAGGATATGTGTTTTAGTGTGTGGTTTGGAAATGAAGGACCATACAATGGATCAAAACAACCAGGGTACAATAAGTACTCATAACGTAAAGAGTAGGGGCTCTAAGGACGGATTAAAAGTAAGTATAGGAACTACGGGATTGCCTACAGCCCTAAAGGGCCATGGTAACAGAGGAGTCATAGTACCAGTAATGGGAAGGGCTCCAGGATCTAGCGTCTGTAGCTACTCTAATATCGCTGGAGGTTCCAGTACAGTTTCAACTGACGGTTTTAGTAAACTACAGAAAATTAATAATCTTTGTCACGAAGACAAGGATTTCATTGTGAATGATAAATTGTATAAATTACTATACGATAAAAACTTATACTATGCCGCGTACCATAAACTGAAAAGTAAGCCGGGTAACATGACTCCGGGTATAATACCTACTACATTGGACGGAATGTCTGAAGATGTAATTAAAGATATTATCGATAGCCTAAAAGATGGTTCATTCAAGTTCCAACCCCCCCTCGGCCGAATTTCATTAGCCACCGGCTGAGTCCGGGGGCAGAGGGGAAGAAGAATATACATCCCGAAGGCGAACGGAGGCCAACGCCCATTGACTATAGCTCCTCCAAGAGATAAGCTAGTACAGGAATGTATTAGAATGATCTTAGAGGCTATTTATGAACCAACATTCAATGAAAACAGCCATGGGTTTAGACCAAACAGAAGTTGTCACTCGGCATTGAGAAGTGTCAGACAAAGATTTGTTATGGCCAAGTGGCTCATAGAAGGAGACATTTCCAAATGTTTCGACGCTATTGACCACAATAAACTTATGAATATACTGAGCGAAAGAATCAAGGATCAAAGATTCTTAGATTTAATACGAAAAGCATTGAAAGCAGGGTACATGGAATTCAGAACATATTCTCACTCCATAGCGGGAACTCCTCAAGGTTCTATTGTAAGCCCACTATTAGCAAATATATTTCTAGATAAACTCGACGACTTTGTTGATGAGCTTAAGGAGAAATTTGACGTGGGATCAAAAGCTACCATTAACCCCCTATACAAGAGATTGTCTAGAAGAAAGGAGAGAGCAAAAAGCGTGGAGGAAAAATTAACTCTACACAGACAAATCCTTAAAATCCCATCTAAACTAGATTTAGACCCCAACTTCAAGAAATTGGAATATGTTAGATATGCCGATGATTGAATTATAGGTGTAAGAGGATCGAAAGCGGAATGTGTAAATTTAACGAACGAAATAAGGTTGTTTTTGAAAGAAACTTTAGGTTTAGAACTCTCGGAAACGAAGACAAGAATTACTAACGCAAAATCAGAACACGCTGAATTCCTATCGGTAAGAATTAAGAGGAGTATCCACGAAACTTATGCCATAAGACGAGGAGTCTCTAGCAGAAATGTTAAAAACCTAAGACTTACAGCGCCGATAGACAAGGTCACTAAGAAACTGGCAAATAATGGATTCATGGAAAATGGGAGACCTTATCCTAAATTCATATGAATGAGCGAATCCAAAGATGCTATAATATTACTTTATAATTCGGTATATAGAGGTATCGTCCAATATTACCGTTTTGCGGATAACTTCAACAGATTATCAGCTAAGGTGCACTACGTTCTTAAAGAATCGTGTGCTAGACTTTTAGCAGCCAAATTCAAAACTGGCTCTCAAGCCAAAGTGTACGCTACGTATGGAAAGAATTTGAAAGGTAAAGACAACCATAGTTTTGCAAATGTAATTCTGGGTATAAATACCGCTGCATTCAACATTAAGACGGACGATATATCCTTAAAATTCAATACTAAGGGTATATCTAAAGCCTCGTTAGAAGGCCTTAGATGCTCAGTCTGCGACTCAGACTACAGAGTTGAGATGCATCACGTTCGTATGATGAAGGACCTAAATCCTAAAATCAGCGCAATAGATAAAATCATGGCTCGTAAGAATCGTAAGCAGATTCATCTTTGTAGAAAATGTCATATGGAACATCATAGTAAAAGTTAAGCATGAGGTTTGCTTCTATACTTCGTCAGAAGTATAGCCTACACAAACAAATTTAATGCCAGATCTGGAGAGCCGTATGATGGGAAACTATCACGTACGGTTCGGGAAAGGGGGAGTATTTTGGTAACAGGAATGCTTCTCCAGTTCATTTATTAGGTACAGGTTTAATATATGCCAACTCAGGTAGTACTAGTTTAGATGGTTTATACATTATAACTAGTATAAGTGACGTAAGTTCTACAGACTTATGATACAAACCTTATTACATAAATTTATCTTTAGTAATATTTACTATAGGATTCTTATTTAAAATAAGTGCAGCACCATTCCACTTCTGATCACCTGAAAGAAGACTTAGGAAATCTTCAATCGTTGGGTGTAAACTATCAAATTCCGGGGACCCCCTAGAACTTCAAGTACCAAACTATACTCGAAAGAGTATAAGTGGATGAACTAATCACTCATGTACGGTAACAAGCTTGAAGGCTTCTGAAAAGAATGTGGGCTATCGCGGATCTAAATCAGTTCTATGTGGGCGCAAGCTCTATATAACTGTAAAAGAGCAACGAGTAAATGGTAGTTGGTGTGGTATTAATTTATCACATTTAAGATGTACTCTAATGGGTTTCGAAAGAAATTATCAAGTTAAAGTCCTTTCTACTCTAATTATTCAAAGACGGTTTTATTCGTATACGCATGCGACAAAAAACTTAGTTTAAATAATACTTCTAATACCCACTTAAATTTAAATAAACCTTGATTTATTACAGGATTTACAGATGCGGAGGGTTGTTTTCTTATATTAGTTCGTAAATCACCTAAATCTAAGTTAGGATGACAGATAGAAGCTAATTTTTCAATTAATCTTCATACTAGAGATAGAAATCTCTTAGAACTTATTCAAGCTTATTTTAACGGATCTGGAAGAATTGGTAAAGAAAGAAATAGATGTTGTGATTTTACAATTGGTTCTTTAGATCAAATAATAACAAAGGTATTACCTCATTTTGTGCATACTTCGTCAGCATAAATATCCTTTAAAAACCAACAAACTTTCTGACTACTTATTATTTAAAAAAGTAGTACTAATGATGCAACAAGGAGAGCATTTAACTATTGAAGGTTTACAGAAAATAATTAATATTAGAGCTTCTGTTAATAAGGGATTAACATCTTCATTATTAGAGGCTTTTCCTAAAAGTATTCCTTATCCGAGACCATCTTTAATTGTTAATAGAACCGAGTTAGATCCACAATGAATGGCTGGTTTTGTTTCAGTAGCTCCACGTGCACGATGGTTGTTTTAAAATTAGTATAAGAAAATCTAAATTACAAAAAGTAGGAGGTCGTGTATCTTTAATTTTTGTAATAACTCAGCATAATGAATCATTATTAAAAAGTTTCATAAGTTTTTTTAAATGTGGTCATACTTATTCTTATAAAGATAATATCGAGTATAGATGTCAATCATTTAAAGATAATTATGAAAAGATTATGCCTTTTTTTAAAGAACATTCTATACTTGGTGTTAAGTCTGAAGATTTTAAAGATTGAGCGAAGGAAATAATTCAAACAAAAGCTCATTTAACTCCAGAAGGATTAAATAAAATCCATCTAATAAGAATAGGTATTAATAGAGGTAGATATTTAAATTAGTCGCTTTAGCTATATCCTTATCCGAAGGATACGGATCAGCAGCACAAAACTGTTCTTTTCTTTAATTAGTACGATAAATTTAATAGCCGTGGACGTATACGACGCAATACCTACTATAGTTACTACTTTTGTAGCATTAATAGCTAAAATATCTATCTTTATTTTATTATTACAATTAGTTTACTATACTAATAATAGTTTCTACCTTCCGGGTACAGAAATGAGCTGAACATTCATATTATTAATGAGTTCATTATTCTCATTAATCGTTGGAACAGTAGTAGGTTTAACTCAATTCAGAATTAAAAGATTATTAGCTTATAGTACAATTTCTCACGTAGGATTTATGTTATTAGCTTTAGGAATATCTAGTGTTGAATCAACACAAGCATTTTTATTCTATTTAACACAATATATAATAAGTAACTTAAACGTATTTATTATATTAGTTGCTATAGGTTTCTCTTTATATTGCTATACTAGTGATAATAAAGAACATGAAGAATTAATGGATAAAACTAATTCTCCTGCTCTGAGGTATGGGAAACCTCTATTTAGGGAGCTATGGCTAAACTCCGGGGACCCCCTAAAGCTTTTGGTACCAAACCATGTATGAAAATACATAGGTGGCTGAACTAATTACTCAGGTAGGGTAATAAGCCAAAAGATTCTTGAAAAAGAAATGGGATATCGCGGATCTAAGTCAAATAAAGGCAATACTTTATTTGTAAAAGAGCAACGAGTAGACAGTCATAGATGCATTAATTTAATGCATTTAAGGTATGCTCTAATGGGTTTCGAAAGAAACTATCAAATCAGAATCCCTTCTAACCAATTAATTACATTAAGAAGATTGTATTCTTCTCTATCTAAAAACCCATTATCTAATTTAAAAATAGGTAATATAAACCCTTGATTTTTCACAGGTTTTTCTGACGGTAGCTTGCGCACTAATTTTACCGTAAGAATATTTAAAAGTAATTCAGCAAAACTAGGTTGAACTATACAACCAGTTTTTCAAATAGGACTACATAAAAAAGATCTAAATATACTTGAAAAAATTCAAGATTTTTTAAAGGTAGGAACTATATATCATAAGGAAGAGTCTTGTAATTATATGGTACAATCTTTAAAAGATTTAAGTGTAATAATTAATCACTTTAATAAATATACTCTTTTAACAAAAAAATGTGAAGATTTTGAATTGTTTTCTCAAATTGTTACTTTAATGAATAAAAAAGAACATTTAACTCTTTTAGGGTTTCATAAAATTATATCTCTTAGAGCTTCTATGAATAATGGTCTTTCTACTACATTAAAGATGGCGTTCCCTGAGGTTACTCCTGTAACAAGACCTAAACGTTCAAATGAAGTTTTACTTAATTCGATTATAGATCCTCATTGAATGGTAGGTTTTGTATCAGCAGAAGGGTGTTTTAGTATTAGAATTACTAGATCCTTAACTACAAAATCAGGATACCAGGTACAATTAAGATTTCAAATAACGCAACATTCTATTGATAAAGTGTTTATGAATAGCTTTAATACCTTTTGGGGTTGTGGTAAAGTGTTTTTAAGATTTAGAGAAAATAAAGTAGATTTTCAAATTTTAAAGCTTAAAGATCTATCCGATAAAGTTATCCCGTTGTTTCAAAATATCCCTATACAGGGTGTTAAATGTAAAGATTTTGCAGATTTTTGTAAAGTAGTAGAGATAATGAAAGTAAAGCAACATTTAACAAACCAAGGGTTAAATAAGATCAAAAAAATAAAATCGGGTATGAATAGAGGTAGAGAATAACAAAAGGATATAATTTGGTTTTTTTAATTTTTTGTATGATAAATCTGACCGCCGTGGTACAGTTAGTTAGCCAATTAAAAGGTTATTTCTATATAAACCCTGTATTAGCTATAAGTTTAGCTGTAACAATCTTCTCATTTGTAGGTGTACCTCCTCTAGTAGGATTCTTCGGTAAACAGATGGTATTAAGTGCAGCTTTAGATAAAGGATTAGTATTCTTATCATTAGTAGCTATACTAACAAGTGTAGTAGGTGGTATTTATTACTTAGGTATTATTAAAGAAATATTTTTCACTAAACCAGATTATAAAGTAAACACTTTACTAGAAAATTTAACATTAAAAGGTAATATATTAGACAGAAATAGAAATGTAGTTAAAGGTGTAAACTTTAAATACAACAACATAGCTATCTCAAGTCCTATAGCTTTTGTTATATCTACTATTACATTAATAATATTATCATTTATATTTATAAATAAAGAATGGCTAAGCATGGGTAAACAAAAACTTTTGTCATTTTTTTATAAAATAAATTTAACATACAAATCTATTAGATGTTTTTATTTTCTTAAAACATATTCTACTATAAATTTAAAAAATTATACTACAAATATTCACAATTACAATCCTAAGTGTATAGATCCTTGATTTATTACAGGATTTACAGATGCTGAAGGTTCTTTTATGGTACACTTAGAAAAAAATCAAGATAAATGAAGAGTAAGACCTACATTTCAAATAAAACTTGATATAAGAGATTTATCATTATTAGAAATGATAAAATTATATTTTAATAATATTGGTTCAATTAATGTTTCTAACAAAGAATGTGTTTATAAAGTAAGATCATTAAAAGAAGTAGATACAATAATATCTCACTTTGATAAATATACTTTAATTACACAGAAAAAAGCAGACTTTGAATTATTCAAATTAATTATTAATAAATTAAACAATAAAGAGCATTTAACTTCTGAAGGTTTACAAGAAATTGTTAATATATGTGCTTCAATGAACTTAGGTTTATCTTCAACTAATAAAAATAATTTTGCTAATACAATACCAGTAGTTAGACCATTAGTTGAGAAGATGGCAGTGCCTCACCCTCAATGAATGGCCGGGTTTGTATCCGGAGAAGGGTCTTTCTCCATAAATACTAGTATACAAGCAGAAAATAAGTCTGTTTCATTAAGTTTTAGAGTTTCTCAGCATATAAAAGATGAAGAATTGTTAAAATCTTTTGTTAATTATTTTGGTTGTGGTAATTTTTATTATCATGATAAAGATAAAAAAGCTGTTATTTTCGTTGTTAGAAAATTTGGGGATATTAATTCTAACATAATACCTTTCTTTAATAAATATAACATTATAGGTGTTAAATGTAAAGATTTTATAGACTGATCTGAAGCAGGTAAAATGATAGAATTAAAAGATCATTTAACAGGAGTGCGAAGCGTGGATTTAAAAAAATATGTA
The DNA here is from genome assembly GCA_018360225.1 of Claviceps pusilla. NCBI lineage: Eukaryota > Fungi > Ascomycota > Sordariomycetes > Hypocreales > Clavicipitaceae > Claviceps > Claviceps pusilla. The sequence goes on along the minus strand of SRPW01000151.1, from coordinate 16,359 downwards.
AAATAAAAGAAAATATGAATTCATATAGAATTTAATAAAATATAAACCAAATACATGGATTGCCCCCCTATATTATACACAACCTGTGTATAATGATTGTAAATTGGATAAATTGCAAGAAACCTTATTAGAAAATAAACAACTTGCAGCGAAGTTTAATAAAATAAAATTTATTAAAACCGTTCAACGACTAAATTACCTTATGTGTATAAAACATCCAATATTACTTAAAATAATAAAGACATAGTCTGAACAATATAGAAATATATTGAAATATTAATAATAATAATTATTAATAATTAACAAACTTGACCATATTGGTACAAATTTTATTTAACTGTTAAATGAGTAGCGTAACTTTTTTATTTATTCTTGTATGTGCTATAGCTATCTTATTTTTAATACTTAATTTCGTATTAGCACCTCATAATCCTAAAAATTGAATTGGGAAATCAATAATAAATTGGGATAAACTGCCAAACTCCGGGGACACCTTAAAGATTCTGATACCAAGCCATATATGAAAATATATGAGTGGCTGAAGTAATTACTCAGGTATGGTAACAAGTCAGAATATAAACGAAAGTTTAATAGGCAATCGCGGATCTAAGTCAGCATTATATAAATGTAATACTGTAAAAGAGCAACGAGTAGACGGCAGTTGCATTAAATATAGAGCTTGTCGCTTAAAAAAATATAGTTTAATGTTAAAGTGTACTCTAGTGGGCTTCGAAAGAAGTTATCAGATCAAAATCCCTTCTAACTCTATAAATTTAATAAGAAATTTATCTATGCTAAATTCTAAACTAGACCCTTTATATATAACTGGGTAGCTTGCGCACAGATGGTGAAGGTTCTTTTATATTGACTATAATTAAGGATAACAAATATAAAACAGGTTGACGTGTTGGGTGTAGATTTGTAATAAGTTTACATAAAAAGGATTTAGTTTTACTAAATAAGATTAAAGACTTTTTTAACACAGGTAATGTTTTTTACATGGGTAAAGATGCTTCACAATACCGTGTAGAATCCTTAAAAGGTTTAGAAATTCTAATTAACCATTTTGATAAATATCCTGCGCTAGCTATAAAAACAAAGAAACAAATTGATTATAATTTATTTAAGTTAGCTTATAATTTAATAAAAAATAAAGATCATCTAACACAAGATGGTTTATCAAAACTTGTTGCTTTAAAAGCGGGTATGAATAAAGGTTTAGAAGATGGATTATTAGCTGCTTTCCCTGATATTGTTCCTATCTTAATACCTGAAACTTATTTAAATAAAAATATAGAACCTCATTGATTAGCAGGATTCACAGATGCTGAAGGTTGTTTCAGTGTTGTAAGATTTAAAAATAAAACATCTAAGTACGGAGAAGGGTTAAAATTATCTTTTATTTTAACTCAGAGTATTAGAGATGAATATTTAATTAAAAGTTTAATTGAATATTTAGGATGTGGTTATACAAGTTTAGATAGTAGAGGAACAATTGATTTTAAAGTCTCTAAATTTTCAAGCATAAAAGATATCATTATTCCATTTTTCAATAAATATTGTTTACATGGTAATAAATTTTTAGATTTCACAGATTTTAGTAAAGTTGTATTATTAATGGAAAATAAAAAACATTTAACTCAAGTGCTACGAAGTAAGCGTGGATTAAATGAAATAAAAAAAATCCGGGATAAAATGAATACAAATAGAAAACAATAGTTTTTTATGCAGCTGTAAAATGAGCAGCTATCAGCAGATACTAAAATCTATTAATATTTATAGGTAAGAGAAATTTGATTAAAACGTACCAAGAAAAATATAGTATATTTGAATGTGGTTTCCATAGTTTTTTAGGACAGAATAGAGCTCAATTCGGGGTTAAATTCTTCATATTTGCATTAGTATATTTAATATTAGATCTAGAAATATTAGTAATATATCCTTTTGGTATGAGTGGTTATGAAAATGGTGTATATGGTTTAATAATTGTATTACTATTTATAGGTATCATAACAGCAGGATTCGTTTTCGAATTAGGTAAAGGTGCATTAAAAATAGATAGTAGACAATCCTACAACTATTTCAACAAATCTAAAAAATTTGTTAATACATTTATAGAAAACAAATAACCAATAATTTAATAACTATAAACCTAATCTTAATTAGTGCTTTAGCTTGCTATTACTTTTTGATAGCTATAAAAAATAAAGATATGCAAGCGTCCTTCCTTACGAAGAGGATAAAGCTATCATTTTCATTATTTTGTGAAATTTTAATTTCTAATTAAAAAGCACGACAATATACGAGATTTTTTTATTTTAATATTATACAAATATTATGTTACAATCATCAAAAATATTAGGAGCAGGATTAGCTACAGTAGGAGTTGCAGGAGCAGGAGTAGGAATAGGAGTAGTATTCGGATGTTTAATCTTAGGTGTTGCTAGAAACCCTTCATTAAAAAACCAGTTATTCACTTACTCAATCTTAGGATTTGCCTTCTCAGAAGCTACAGCGTTAGACGAATAGCGTTGTATAAAGGGGGTGAATTGCAAGAAGTACATAAAAATTATGTTAATTTGCAGCGAAGTTTAATATAATACACTTTAATATATTAAAACCGTTCAACGACTAGTAGATGTGCAATGTATAAGCAATAATTCTGCCTAGAGTGCCCTCATATCTTATAATTTGTAAGATATAAGACATAGTCTAAATAAGAAAGAGATTTCTTATAGTAAAGTATTAATCATAATATATAAAATAACTTACTTATGTAATAATTTATTACATAGAAGAATTTATACTAAGGTTAATACTAATTCAAGAATACCTTCAAGTATTGAAAAATCTTACTATGATCCTCTTAATCAGAAAGAAGAAGTACGTAAAGATAATAATACTAAGATAGGAGTATATGCATACTTCGTAGAGAAAATAAAGTTAATAATAAAATTTATGTAGGTAGTGGTGATCCTTTATACTTAAGATTGAGTGATTATTATCAACGTAGGTATTTAGTGCGCTGCTTACGAAGTAGCCAGCTACTAAAAATAATTTATATATTGTAAGATCATTAAATAAATATTCTATGAAAAACTTTAATCTTCATATTTTAGAGTATAGTAATTCAGAGAATCTTATAAAATGTGTGCTGTGCTTCGCAGTAGTATGCACAAAAATGAATAGATTTAATAGAACCTGAATATAATACTAATCCCATAGCTGGTAGCACAAAAGGTTATAAACATACAGAAGAATCTTTAGCTTGCGCTAGCTTGCGCTAGCTTGCGCTAGCTTGCGCTAGCTTGCGCTAGAAAAAATGAAAATCTTAGCTACAGGAAGAACGCATAGTACTGAAGTAAAAGAGCTTATGAGTATTACACGTAGAGTAGCTTCGCTCGCTTTAGCTTGCTTTTTTTGTATCGTAGTAGCTCTAGCTTGCTACTTCGTACAGCACAAAAATATGCAGAAAATAATTCTTTTTATAATAAGAAACATACTCCTGAAACTATAGAAGTTTTGAAAGAAATAGCTAGAAACAGAAAACATGTACCAGTTAAAGGGTTAGAGTAGCTTCGCTCCTTCGGAGAAATAACAGACTTAGAAACTAAAACTACTACTGTGCATAGTAGTATAAGAGAAGCAGCTAAATTCTTAAAATCTGTGCATACTTCGTCAGCATATAAAGATTATATTAAGAAGAGAAGCTTCTCAAATAGAAAAAGGTATCAATACACCATATATAAATAAATATATTATTAATATAAATAGAGATAAGTAATGACATATTTATTGTATTCGCTTTAATGATGTCATTACTTTTATTATACGTAGCATAATACGTATTAATTCAAGATTTTTTGGAGCTCAGCATACTTATTAGCACATAAGGGTTGGGTGGGTAGGGATTTTGTTAGTATAACTAACAAAAAACAAAACAATTCTACAAAAGTATATAATATTTATTATATACATAATTAGAAATTTTATTATTATAAAAACTATGAAATTTAATTTTAATTCTATATGAAAATATATTGCAGGAGGAGGTACTGTTCTGGGGTATCAAGCCTTTTATGAAAGAATTACCAGTAAACAAAAAGCTGAAGAAGTTAATAGTAATATTAAAGATATGAACCTAAAAATTGATTCATTATATGATAATATGGTAAAGACTAATAAAGATAAAAATGAAAATATAGATATGCAAAATTCGTTAAAAGAAGTTCAAAATTCTCTTAAGGAATTATCAAATATAAATAAAAAGTATTGAGATAGCAAAAATGTTGAAAATAAGCAGCAAGAAAATTTTAGTCAATTATTCGAATCTTATAAAGAAGAATTCGCTAGGGCTTTTGAAAGAGCTCAAGAAATAACTGACAAAGTGAGCTTGCGTAGGCATAGCCTACTCAAAAAATACAGTGAATTTGAAAGTTGTATAAACAAATTAGCTGATGATAATTATGTAATAAAATTAATTAATCAATTCAATAATTATTTATCAAATTTAACTATAACAGAAATTTGTTTGGTTATTAATATCAGTAGTTCTATTTTTGTCTTAACTTGTCTTGTTACCATATTATTTTCTGTATATGGTAATAAATTAATAGATAATCTTAATTTAGAACAGAAATATCCTAAATTAGCTTCTTTTATAAAATTAAGAGTTAAATTACAACATACTTATGTATTTATTAACACTTTACTTATTATCATTGCTTTAATATTAATGATTATTATAAATTTTATAACATTAGTAAATGGGGATTAATATATGCTATGCAAAGCCAGAAGTATGCACAAAGGTATTTACTAAGCTATGCAAAGCCAGAAGTATGCACTACATTAATACTTTTAAAAGAAGAATTAATCATTGTATTCGACATGTTTAATAATGTCATTACTTTTATTTTACATTACACAATTCATGATAATTAAAATTATAAGGGTTGGGTGGGTAGGGATCTTCTTGTTAGTATAACTAACAAAAGAAAAAAAAACAATTCTACAAAGTATATAATATTTATTATTATATACATAATTAGAAATTTCATTATAATTACAAACTTAGCAATGAAAAATTTATTAAATTCATTTGTATCTTTTGACGCACCTGTGGCTTGAGGTATTTACTTTCAAGACAGTGCTACACCTCTTCCTAAATGATCTGGGAAATCATTTTTGGGGTTTAAATTGCCAAACTCCGGGGACTTCCTAAAGCTTATGATACTAAGCCATATATGAAAATATATGAGTGGCTGAACTAATCATTCAGGTACAGTAACAAGTCATAAGATGTTTGAAAAAACAATGGATTATCGCGGATCTAAGTCAATTATAGATAATAAACAAAAATTTGTAATTGTAAAAGAGCAACGAGTATATGGCAGTTGGTGAGGTATTAATTTACCTTATTTAAGATGTACTCTAAAGGGTTTCGAAAGAAATTCTCAAAACAAAATCCTTACTACTCAATTAATTAATAAAATAAATTATTCTACATTGATAATTAACAATGGTGATAATAATCATGATATAAAAATAGATCCTTATTTCTTAACTGGTTTTGCAGATGCAGAAAGTTCATTTGTTTTAAGTATTACTAAAAGTAATATTGTAAAATCAGGTTGAGTAATTAAACCTAGATTTCAAATACATTTACATAAAAAGGATTTATTTGTATTGGAAGCAATAAAAAAATTTTTAGGTGTAGGTAAAATATATGTAAATAAAGGGAATTCAGTAGAGTTTAGAGTATTCTCAATTAGAGAGTTAAAGGTAATTTTAAACCATTTTGACAAATTTCCACTTATTACACAGAAATACGGAGATTATTTTTTATTTAAGCAAGCTTATGAATTATTAATTAAACGTGAGCATTTAACATCTGAAGGTTTACGTGAAATTATATCAATAAAAGCATCTATAAACAATGGTTTATCTGAACAGTTAAAAATAGCTTTTCCTGCGCAAGCTAATAATATACCTGTTCAAAGACCTACCAATTATAAGATTTCAATTTGTAATTCTCAATGATTAGCTGGATTTACTAGTGGAGAAGGTTCATTTGGAGTTAGAATTAGAAATCCTAAAGGTAATTCTTTTATCATCGAACTGATCTTTCAAATTAATCAACATATCCGAGATAAACAATTAATAACTCATATAGCGGAATATTTGGAATGTGGTAAGGTATATAAACACTCTGTGAATGCTATAGTATATAGAGTATCTAAAAGATCAGATTTAACTGAAAGAATTATCCCTTTTTTTATTAAATATCCAATTTTGGGCATAAAAGCTCTAGATTTTCAGGATTTTTGTTTTATATCTAAATTAATTCAAAATAAGAGCTTGCGCCTACATAGCAAAGAAGTATTAGACCAAATTATTCGTATTAAAACTAATATGAATACCGGTAGGGTTTTAGTAGGCGAAGCCTACTAACTTTTGATAGCGCTGGCTACGTTTATATAAATAAAGAATAATAATTTAATTAATTGAATGTTGAATTTGTTTTATTTAGCAAATGGAAGGATTGATAGAATTACATGATAATATTATGTATTATTTAGTATTAATCTTATTCGCTGTGGGTTGAGTATTATTTTCAATAATAAGAAATTTTGCAGCAGCAAAAGCACCTATTGTGGAGTGATTGGGTAAATCACTATTATGGGTGGAGACATTATCAAATTTCGGGGAACTCCTAAAGCTTCTGATACCAAGCCATATATGAAAATATATGAGTGGCTGAACTAATTACTCAGGTATGGTAACAAGTCAGAAGATTTGTGAAAACAAAATGGACAATCGCGAATCTAAGTCAGTAATAAGTCAAAATATCACTGTAAAAGATCAACGAGTAGACGGTAGTGGGCAAGAAAAAATTAATTCTTGTTTAAGGTGTACTCTAACAAAATTCGAAAGAAATTTTGAGGTCAATGGCCAGTCTAAGCTAATACACAAGAGATTTTTCAGTCTATTTAGAGGCAATAAATTAGACAATTTAGAAATTAATAGTAGTAATACTAGCGTATCTATTAAAATAAATCCCTGATTTATTACAGGGTTTTCAGACGGAGAGGCATCTTTTATTCTTTATATACAAAAAACGAGTAATACTAAGATAGGTTGAGCTAGTTGATTATCTTTTGAATTAAATTTAAAGGATAAAGATTTATGTATTTTGAAAGGAATAAAATCTTATTTAGGTGTAGGAAAAATTTATCAGAAATCTAATGGAACTTGTGTTTATTGTGTAAGATCCTATGACGATATAGGTGTAATAATTCAGCATTTTGATAAATACCCTCTTTTAACTCAAAAACAGTCTGACTATTTATTATTTAAGTCTGCGTTTGAAATTATAAGAAATAAGCAACATTTGACAAATTTCAATAAAATTTTAGCTATTAGAGCTTCAATGAATAAAGGATTAACTCCTACTTTAAAAGAAGCTTTCCCTCATATTATTCCATCAATAAGACCTAGTATTTATAACTCCAAGATTAGAGACCCTAACTGATTAGTTGGCTTTACTACAGCTGAAGGTTGTTTTTTAGTAAGAGTTATAGATAAAGCTGATAAGAACAGTCAAGTACGTTTACAGTTTAAATTGACTCAACACCTTAGAGATGAACAATTTTTAAGAAGTATAGTAGACTATTTAGGCTGTGGTAATATTTATGTTAATGAAAGATCAGTCGACTTGATTATTACTAAATTTAGTGATATAGCTGAAAAAATTATACCTTTATTTGATAAATATCCTATACAAGGTTTAAAATATTTAAATTACTTAGATTTTGTAAAAGTAAGTGAATTAATGAAAAATAATTTTCATTTAACTATAAAAGGAATAAAATTAATCCGTAAGATTAAAGCAGGGATGAACTTAGGAAGAATCTAAATCTAATTTATTGAACATAATTGTGTATTAGTATGATAAAATTGACATATTTGATATCACACAAATACTTAAATCACGGTAGAGAAGTGCCTATTCAAAAGTGTTTTAATTTGCTAGCAACCATGCGCAAGCTAGGCTACAAAAATAATAAGTTTTCTATTTCTAAATATAATGATATACGTACTTATAGTACCTTACCTTACAACTCTTCAAATAATATACCTTTTGTAAAGGTATATGTAAATGCCTTTGGAGTAAGAAAAGATATATATAAAGAAAACCAGGATAAGTCTGGTATTTATATGTTTACCAATAAGTTAACAAATGATATATATATAGGGCAATCTAAAAATCTAGCTAATAGATTTAAAAATTACTTTAACCTTAGTTATTTAAAACATAAAGACAATTTAGTTATTTCATATCCTTCGGATCAGCAAGCGAGAGCGTTAATTAAATATGGTTTATCTAATTTTTCTATTACAATTTTAGAATATTGTGAAATCTCCGATTTAGTTATTAGAGAGCAGTATTATTTAGATACATTAAACCCTACATATAATACACTAAAAATAGCAGGTAGTTCTCTTAATTATAAACATACTGAAGAAACTAAAAATAAGATTAGTACTTCTTTAAAAGGAATTTATGTGAAAGATAAATCAGCTTTATATGGTCGTACTGCTTCATATGAAACTAAAACGTTAATGAGCATTAAAAAATTCATCGCTTTAGCTTGCGCAGCAGAAAATAATCATTTATTCGGTGCGCAAGCTACTCATAAGGAATCTACTATTGAACTAATGAGACAAAAAGCTACGGGTAGAAACCATACCGAAGAAACTAAATTGAAAATGAGTTCAATAAAAGGTAATCCTATATATATATATGAAAAATGTACATCAGAAGGGTTTAAATTAATAGGCAGCTTTGTTTCTGCCAGAAGAGCGGGTAATTTTTTAAATATAAGCGGTAGTACTATTATAAGATATAGAAATTCAGGAGAAATATATAAAGATAGATATAAATTCTCTAGCTCTGCTTCGTAAGGGCTACTAAACTAATTAAAAATTAAAATAACTATGAAAAAAATTCCACTATATGCTGGAAACTCCTAAAGCCTTAAGTACTTTATAATAGTGAAAATCTTAATGGATGTAACAATGGATTATCAGCAGGAAACCAATGAGTATTTAATACTTTAGTAGGATCCTCAGAGACTACACGTGGAAACCTATAAAAATAGGTAAGATATAGTCCAGTTATGTAAGAAATTGCATAAGAATTTAGACTTTAATCGAATTAATATGAACTATAACACCTGCTGTTATATTAATATTAATAGCATTCCCTTCATTTAAATTATTATATTTAATGGATAAAAGGTAAAGGTTCTTACTTAAGTCCACCTAGCAAACTTAGGACGTAATTAGGTGTTTACGACCCGGTCGTAAACTTAGGGTTGTTAGGTTAAAGAGGATGAATTTCAAGAAGAATTAAAATTAAGGCGCGCCTACTGTATTTAATTTACTTGAAGCGGAGCTTGTTAATTAAACTAGATCATAGTAATAAACCTATGATAAACAAGAGCGTTCAACGACTAGAAGATAAATTTATCTAGTAAATAATCTTCCTATGCTTTAGCAATTAATTAAGTATTATTATAGATAGTGCTAATTAATATGTTATAGCTAGAGTATCCTCCTTTAATAAGCATTATCTGGCGACCAAGTAAGGGCTTGTGCCAGTGGCAGCCTTCGCTTGCTTTAAGGGGAGGTTGCACCTTAAATCTTATTAATGAAGACATAGTCTAAACCACATTGTAAGATGTGGAATTAAAGAAAAATTCTTTAATATAATGAAAAATAATAAGCGCTTTACTATGTCAGCTATCTTAAAGGATAGCTCGATTTGTAAACCTAAGTTAAAAAACGATGATAGATGGCTATTTATAAGACCATTATTCCAAATTTTATCACAATTGTTGTATAGGACGGCAGCGTCGTCATCATTTGACACACTATATATTTGAGATTCTCGCTTGTTTTTACTTCTTAGTAAATGCGCAAGCGTAGTAAAATTTTTTTTATTAAAAAAAAATAACGCATACAAAACTAAGAAGAGCAGCAACCACCGTGGTAGTAAAAATTTTAATACATTCAAGCCTATCTCAGGTGGGTCTAAGGGCAGTTTTTTTTTAGTAAAGGGTTTTAGCACAAAATCTATACTAAACGAATCGGAAATAGCCATTGTAGATAGAGATGAGATGAAAAAATTTTATGAGTGATTTAGTGGTTTTACTGATGCAGAGGGTACTTTTTATATAGCTATTAGTAATAGTTGTGCTTTTAGATTTCAGATTAACTTACATAAACAAGATATTGATGCGTTACACTATATTCAAAAATCACTAGGGTTTGGGGAAGTTAGAACATACAAGAATTTTTCATCTTATACTGTAACCAAAATTAAAGATATAGCTCAATTACTAGAAATTTTTTCGCGTCATCCTCTTCAAGGTTCTAAGTGGCTTAACTATATGGACTTCTACAAAGCTTATGAGCTTTATACTAAATCGGCTAAAGGAGCTGACACTTTAAAAGAAATTTGAAAGATTAAACAAAGTATGAACCGTTCAAGGTTAGATTTTACAATGCCGAAAGATCATGACACTAATATTAGTGCTTATTGACTACTAGGGTTTGTGGAAGGAGAAGGTTGTTTTAGTATAAATAGAGGTAATAACTATAGATTAGATTTTAGTTTGTGTCAGTCTTACTCTAATCTGGAATTAATGAAAAAAATTAAGATTTACCTCGAAAATCTCCCAAATGGTAATTATCCAGGAGCTATTGGTATTTCCTCGGTTGTATCTAATAACTCTAATCATCAATCCGTTATTAGAATTGAGACCACGCGTATTCCATTTATCGCGGATATTTTTATTCCTTTTCTGGATAGTCTAAAATGACATACTAAAAAACAGTCAGATTTCCAAGATTGAAAGAATATACTAATGTTGAGAGAACAAGGTCATCATCTATCTGAAGAAGGTGCCAAATTAATAGATCTAATTTTAAGTCAAATGAATAGGAATAGACTTTTGACAGGCCAACCTTTAGATAGAGGACAAATACTAGACCAAGTTAATCAATTACTTAGCGGGGGGTCAAATTTCGAGATAAGAAACGGTAGAAAATGAGTAATATCTTTAAATAAATATTATAATTCTTCTCGTCAAAACATTTGTGTGGGTATAGAGGATGAAGAAGGTAATATTTTACATAAATTCGATTCACTAGCGTATTGTGCAAAATTTTTAAATGTGAAGGCTACAACAGTATCTAAAAGAAGAATAAAAGGTATATGATTTACCTTTGAAAATAAAAAAGTTTGTATCAAAAAAGTGACTTCTGGCTTCTAAGTTTTGTAGCCCCATATCCCTATTGGGTGCTACACACTACGCACTACGCACTACACACTACGCACTACGCACTACGCACTAGCACTATGAAATAGGCGCGCATTAACTAATGCTTGCTAATCCTAATCCCTCGCTTTAGCTTTAGTTATTTTTTTTATTATTACATAAAAAAAATTTACTAGGATAAGCAGCAGCAGCAGCAGCAGCTGGGATATGGATAAAGCTAGTAAAAACTAAACGCGAGTGAAGTCTTAACTAACCTAGGACTCTTATTATAAAGCCTCTAGTACAACATGTGAATGTGAATAACTTATAAATAGCGATGTAACATATTACGCAATTATTAATATACTTGGAAGTGAACGATCCCTCAATGACAGTTTTAGCAGAGGGGCACCAATGATACTGAAGCTATCAATACCCCGATTTTATAGATTCTAATGAAGAATTTATAGAATTTGATTCATACATAGTACCAGAATCTGACTTAGAAGACGGTGGATTAAGAATGTTAGAAGTTGATAACAGAGTTATAGTTCCTGAATTAACACATATCAGATTTGTTATAACATCTGGTGATGTAATACATGCAAAATAGTAAGATTAAACTATTTAAAGTGTACAAGAGCCAAACTCCGGGGAAGCCCTAAAGCCTTAGTAACCAAAGCAATAAGGAAACTTATTGACTGGCTTGATTAATGACTCAAGGTATGGTAATATCACTAAGGATAATAGTGTGATTAAGATTGCATTTGCAATGGGTAATCGTGGATCTAAATCAGTATATATCTTGAGTTGAAATTAGCTTTAGCTAGAGTTCATCTCTCTAGCACTAGGATATCCAACTATATTACTGTAAAAGAGCAACGAGTAGACGGTTCTTCGGTCATACAATATTTTGTAACCGTAAGGTGTACTCTAGTCGCCGGGAAATCCGGTTCTCAGATGAAATTAAGTAGGCTGAGATTAAAGTTCCCACTTAACTTTCCTATACTGTATAGGCTTAGTGATAAATTATTTAATTTATTGTGGCGTCAGCTGCTATACTTCGTCAGAAGTATGCCGCAGAAATTAAAATACTATACCGACTTTTTAGTAGGTTGTTTATTTAATTTTTACCATCTTTTCTTTTTAAACACTATATCTTACGCTGGCTATTATCTAATATTAATTTATACTATGTCTATTTTAAGAGGGAAGTTTTACCCTCCAAGATACGTTAGTGATAATATAGATAAAAGTATATGTTTGAAAGATATTGGTAGGTTACCACGCGAGCTAGGCTAGCTTTAGCTCTTTATTTTTTATAGCTAAAGCTATAAAAAATAAAAGCCAAAAAAAATACCCTTTAGTTTTAGATCTCAAAGTATTAAAGTTAGATTATATAGCACTAAACCTAATAATACAACTTTCAAAAAGTCTAATGATATTACTGCGGATGTATTAAATAAATTATTAAAAAATCAAAGAGTTTGTATCGACATCAGAAGCTGAATTAGCTAGAATTAAATCTATACAGGAGTTAGATTTAAATTACCTTTAAATGATCAAACAACTCACGTCTTTGAAGCTCTGGTAGGTAAGCCTAACACCAGAGGTATAAAAGGAGGTGTATATATTTTCACACATATCACATCAGGAGCTAAGTATGTAGGTTCTAGTAACAGTCTAGCGAGAAGACTAGATCAATATTTTTCTTATAAGCATTTTAATGCTGACGAAGTATGCACAAAAAAATTAAGGACTATTAATACCTTTAATCCTTAAAGATGGATTCGAGGCATTTAATTTAGAAGTTTTTGTGCATACTTCGTAGAGAATGTTGGTTTAGATCTTAATGATTCAAATAACTTTAATTTGAATTTTTCTTATTTATTCTTAGAACAGTTTTATCTATTACATGATAAATTTAATCTTAATACTCAAAGAATAGTTAATTTTCGAGTGAACCAAGGTAAAGCTATATATATTTATAGCTTAGACGGGAAAGTTTTATATTATTGTGGTCATTCTTTAAACACGTGAAATTAAAGGTGCTTTAGGTATACACTATAATACTTGTACTAATTGTATAAAAACAGGTAAAAGTTACTTAGGTTTTTTTAAAATATCTTGCTCCACGTGCAGGAATTTTTACGTAACGCTAAACACTCCAAATTGAGCCCCCAAGAACTAGTAGATTTAATAGAAGTTGAAAGAGATGCTAATGAAAAGTTCTAGTGCTAATTTTAGTAAAGCTGTTATTATCAGGAAGATTGATCAAGAACAAATACTTGAATTTACTAGTATAACTAATGTTGTAAAATATCTGAGAGGTACAGGTATTACTGTAGATAGAAACCAGATAGCTAAACATTTAGATACTAATAAATCATATAAAGGGTATATTTTTACAAAAGCTTAATTGTAGGAGTTTTAAAACTTAAATTTTTAAGTGTGTCCGTCCTTCGCCTGTCCTTCATTAGGAATTAAAACAGATGCATACCCCGGAAGACTAAACCAAGTTTCAGTATTCATTAATAGAGAAGGTACCTTTTATGGTCTTATTGAACAATGGCCAAAACTGTAGCGAACCTATGGTTAAAAATCATCAAATTGACGGGAACATCCTAAAGCTATCTAAACCAAGTAAGTATGGTAACATAACTTATGGCTCAGGTAATGACTCGAGGTATGGTAAAATCTAGATAGATAATTTTATGGACAATCCGCAGCCAAGTATCTACTGCCGTAAGGTAAGGGTATGCAGTACATCGACTAGACGGTGATTGGTGTTATTATTATTAATAATGCTTAAGGTATAGTCAGACCCCACTTGAAAAAGTGCAGAGAAATATGAATATACGTATTTTTTGTTAAATAGATATATATTGATTCGTTAATTATATTTAGGGATTTCTACCATAGTTTGCTAAACTTAATTTAATGTAAAATAAAAATAAAGACAAGAAACACTTGTCTTTGAAAGACTATTGTAGTATCGCAAGATACAATTAGTAAAAGTGTTTTTAATAATCACGCTCCATACATATTAGATAAACGTGTAGGATTAGGTTCTATAGCAGCTGTATCTTTAACTAGATGTTTTAGCACAAATGGATCTTTTAATTCTATAAGACCTTTAGTCAATACTGGGTCTTTAGCGTTAGAACATTTAAAAAGTGAAAAACCTACTACTTCATTGGTTATCAACAAAGTATTATTTAATCAAAATTTAAGAGTAACTGATTCAAAATTAGAAGAATTATTAAAGGTTAAAGGTATTGAATTTGACCTTCCTGTATCGACACCGGAAAATCATAAACTTTTAGATGAATTAACAGGTAAATCTAATTATAAAGGTTTCTCAGGTGTATATATCTTTATACATAGAGATTCTGGTAAGAAATATGTAGGTTCATCTAATTTACTAAGACGTAGATTGGATTACTATTTCAAGGGAGATTTTCCTTTAGTAGGAAAATTTTTACCTTTACTTCACAAAGAAGGACTAAAAGCTTTTAAATTAATAATACTCAAATTAGATCATAATAAATTTAGTTATCAAGACTCTTTAATATTAGAACAGTATTATTTATTAGATAAAGAATTTAACTTAAATACATTAAGAGTTGTAAACGCAGGATCTTCAAAAGGTGATCCTGTTTATGTTTATGATCTAGCATGTAGTACTCTTTATTATCACGCTAAATCAAAAATAGAATTAAAAAGAGTATTAAAAATACACACAGAAACTAGTAAAAAATATGTAGATTCAAAAATACCATACCTTAATAAATTTTTATTATTAAGTTATCCTATTCCTACTGCTTGAATAAGCAATATCTCTATACAAGATTTAGTAGATATCATGCAAAAACAAAGACAAGATATGTATAAATTAGGTACTCGTAGAAGTATTTCAGTGGAATTAGTAATTAAAAAAGGAAATACATATGTAGATTATGAAGGTCATACTTTAAATTTCGATTCTTTAACATCTTGTATTGAATATTTAAGAAAATTAGGTTTAACTATTAAAAGAAGCACTTTAACTAAATATATAAAAGATGAAAAAATCTTTCATAATTTCTTGTGTAAATACTCAGAGAATACTTTACCTGATAATTTTGAAGAAGTAGGATTAATTATTGATGAATATAAAAAATTAAAAGATAATAAAGACTTAGTGCTAAGCAAGCGTCCTTCCTTCGGAGGATAAAGCTACTAAAAATTAATAAAAAAAATAAACCTATATTAGTAAAAGGAGAATATTTTGAGTGCGCAAGCTATGAATTTAAAAGTATTATTGATACAATTAAATACTTTGACACACTAAATATCAAGCTAGATAGAAAATCTTTATACTTGCGTTTAAAAGAATAGCTTGCTAAAAAATTTATAAAGATTATTATTTTTCTTTAAAATAACTAGGGATATCGCTAGCTGTATTCTGAAAAAAAAAATATTTTATTTAATTAATACGCTAATTAAATAAGTTAGCTAAAAATTCTAATTTACATTAAATAAACGTAGAGACAACTTGCAATGTTCAGAGATCTGCGGTATACTTCATAGTTCAATGCCTATAGTTATAGAATCTGTAAATATAGACAAATTTGTTCACTGATTATACAACGCTTAATTAAAGCACAGCATTATTGCAAATTTTAACTGATTAATTAATTATCAGATAAAAAGAGGTATTAGTTTAATGGTAAAACTTGATGTTACGGCCATCACAATTGTAGTTCGACTCTATAATGCCTTTAGTGTGATTTTAATAATATCTATACTAAATATCTTCGGCGGCTAATAAATTAGGCTGCTATACTTCGTCAGAAGTATGCCAGGCTTTTAATTTTTATAGCTATAAAAAATAATAGGCTACGCACTAAGCACGCACTAAGTACTAAGCACGCACTAAGCACTAAGCACGCACTAAGCACTAAGCACGCACTAAGCACGCACAGATTTTTTTGTAGCTTTAACTACAAAAAAGCAGCCACGTGGCTATATAATTAGAGCTTGAGTGTTT
>SRPW01000150.1:0-36432 GCA_018360225.1 Claviceps pusilla | reverse complement strand
AAAAAAAAAATCCAAAGCTTCCACTCGTTCAAAGAGTCTTGGTCACCTCCATGATCCAAAATCGCCCATCACAAGACGGAGGATTAACGGTGCCCCAAGCATCAGCAGGACACTTGATCAGTTGATCAGGTATCCCTTGACAGAAAAATCCAACAGTGACTTCCTTTTGTCCCGCATGCACACTATACGTGTCAGCGGCGGGGTGGAACACAAGTGTGCTGCCGCAGCTGAACCGATTGCGGCCTGCGGGTTTGCAATGCGCGGCTGTAAATCCTTGCCCTTCGATCCCGTCCAGTATCACGCAACTGTTGGCCAGCGTCTGGCCGGCGAAGAGGGCGACAGCAGCTAGTATGGTGGATGTACAGAGTTGCATTGTGGCGGCTATGTTTTTCTTTTTTCTTTTTTCTTTTTCTTTTTTGTGTTTATAGTGTTTTGTATATGGTGGTTCTTATGGTTTGTGCTTTTGAGGGCGATGTCTTATTCTTTCACGGAAGATGATGGAGGTATATATAGAGTTTATCCTTGATCCAAGATGGCCCATCCCCAAGGTTCTTATCCAGGAATTCCCGCGGTAAAAGGTACGAGCATGGATCCCTTTCCCCCTCTTTTCTTTTTTTTTTCTTTCTTCCACCGGTAAAATACATTTGTGTACCTGAGCATCTCCGCTGGTTCCGAGAGTGTTTGTTCCCCCATTTACGGTCAGGGAAACCTACTCAGAAAAGGGGTTCCCCACGCCAACTAGCTAGAGAATGACAACTTCTACCTTGCACATACTTGAGCATCGAACTGTGACATTGAGTGTCGTCTTCTTTGCGACCCGTATGACGCATCACGCAAGCCGCTGATGCCAACGAGTTACATGCCTTATCCAGCACGGAACAGCGTTGTAAAAGATGCCTGAATGATTTTGTATTTTCATAACGATTCGTACTCAAAACTACAGTGTCGAAGACCATCATCACATGAACTGTCCATCGGCTTTTGCTCTTTCCAAAAGATAAAGACGGGTATTATAAAAATGATTTCTATCCTTGCCAAACTTGCCTGTTATTAGCCGCAAACGAGATTACCTGTACCTGGCTGCTAAGGACGAGGCCAGGAGCTGGGCTTGCGTTAGGGTTAAAAAAACATTTATAGATTTATAGATTCAGACTACTGCGCCCGGTCCGGCCATTCTGCGGTCTTGGGCCTCGCACCAATGTCCCGCTGCGGAGGGTGCCGACGCCTGCGAGATGGATTCTTAGGCCGGCTGCGCGGCCGATGGAGGCTCCGCGTCCGCCACCGTGTTACGCCGCAACGGAGCAGCGTAATCGGTGCCCTGACTCCGTAACATGCCCTTTGCATGTCCAGTGGTAGCTGCTGTGCACCTTCTTGAAACACACCCAAGTAGCATATTACCCAAAAAAATGTACTTCCACACGAGGAAACCAAATAGAATAACAGGAGCCACGATATATTCGAACCAGCTCTCGTGTCAAACACCATTTTGTCATGTCGCCTGTTGTTGTTGAAATATGGGTAGCAAGGTCGTTCAAGATCAACTGTCTAGCTCATGTGCAGAAAAGCAGTCACAAAGATGGCGTGGATTGAGGAACAAGACATGGTAGGCAGGTCCAAAAACAGCACGAGAAATAAAAAAGAGTAAAGAAAAAGAGGAAGCATAAAATACTGTTTAATATCTCTGCAATGCTCACACTTCATAGCACCATGAACAAACATGCTCAAAGCCACCCTTCAGAGAAGAAGCGCAAATCCCAGGACGATACCCGCAGCGCCGGTAGCCATGGCGGCAATGCTGCGATCGCTGGATGCACTGTTGTCCTCGTCCTTTTTACCACTCTGGCCCTGGTTTGCACCACTACTGTCTCTATCCGAGGGTGTTTGCTTACTGGAAGGCGGAGCTGTGGCGCTTGCTTGAGACATAAAGCCACCCGTCCCGGTTTCGTCGAGTACTGGAAGCTTGACGTTGCCATTTACTCGCCACCAGCCATCTGCAGTAGACGTGGGACAGGGTCGGGTGGACACCTTGTTTGCGTCGTAATCCTTCTTCATCACTCCAGTCGGGTGAATGTTGGCCCACTTGGTCTTGAGATTGTTAAAGTCGGGATTAATCGGGGTTGGGGTGCCTTTACGAGTGAAGCCGTCGAAAACGTTCTCCAGCTGGAGGGAAGCGTCAACCTTGGGGCCGTATGAGACGAGTCCATAGTTATTTTGCTCCTGGATCCATTCGTACACTATACTGCCGCTCCAGTCGTTGATCATGGCCTCACCGAAAATGGCATCCTGATCGTCCCACAGACGGGGTCCAGGCACGTTGCAACCCGTTTCACTGAAAAAGATGGGCACTGGAAAGTCCTTGGCATACTGTTGCAGCATGTTGTAACTCGACTCCTCAAATGTGCTCGGATCGCACCAAGAATACGAGTTGAGTGCGAAAAAGTCGACGATTTCCGACGAATTACCTCCGCAAGTAAGATAATCCTGCAGCATGGGGCGCAGTTGCACGATGTCGGCAGCGGAATAGCCAATGGGAATGGTGCGATATCCTTTTCGATCACGGTAGGCTTTCAAGTCTCGAGCCGCTGCCTTGAGAAAAGGTGCTGCGGGAGAGTCTTCTTTCTTGGCAATGTTTTCGTTTCCGACGAAGAAGCCCAATACGTTGTTGTAGCTGTGGAAAGCATCCAAGACCTCGGAATATCTATCATACTGTGTAGCATTCCAGTAAAGTCGAGTCTGAGAAACGATTAGACGGGTGGTCCAAATGTGAAAAGAATAGTTCTGGGGTAGAGTATCGTGCACTTACAGGCTCAATGTACGTATCAAAGGTATCCAGGTCCACCAGCAAGTAAATTCCTGCATCATCCATAGCTCTCATACATCCGTCGTGCTTTTCATTCGCATCCACATGGTACACACGGATGGTGTTGACGCCCAAGTCTTTCATCAACGAAAAGTCTCGCTGGCATTGGGCAGTATCGATGAGAGGATCCTGGGGAACGAGTTGGTAGGCGACACCTATATAATTGACCTTAGCGACCGGGGACTCGAGCAAAACGGACAGCCATATGAAGATAATTTTTACCTTTGATGAAGAACTGGGTTCCATTCTTGTTGAAGAACTTGTTTCCGTAGGCCTCGATAGGATCAAGAGCCGCGACTGCCGCGCTGACGCCAAGCAGGGTAGCGGCCCAAGCCGACCAACGCATATTAATTGCGTGCGATCTGTGAGATGTCTTTTCCTCAAGTGCTGCGACCAAGAGCAAAGACGGATGGCGATGCCCTTCAGGCAGAGAGGAATATCACTATTTCGTCTCCAAGTTTTTGACAAAACTTCTGGCCGAGCCAGACAACGAGATTGAGCAACAAATCCTGGTGGCGGGCAAAGTCTCTGACAGCAAAAATGGGGAGCCAAAAGCAACGAGCAATGAAGCAAATCTCGTGGTCGTCCAAAAAGCACAAAAACAAGGTGGCCGTGGTGAGACAAGCACAAGACGGTGCTGCTTCAAGCTTGAAAGGTAGGCACACGTCTTTGAAAGCGAATGGGTGAAAAGTTGAAAAAGGAGCAAAAGAAGACGACAGCAGCCAGGGGACTGCAGACGTTGAGGCAGGAATCGTTTCTTTCTTTCTTTCTTTCCCTCTTTTTTTCTCTCGTGAGGCAGGCGCAGGACAGAGCTCACAGGAAAGGAGGAAACAGCAACTGCGCGGTCCATGGCCGCCACCCAGCCGAGGCTCAGAGTCCTGTCTGAGCAGGCAGGGCCGATGATAAGAAGGGAAAGAGGAAAGAAGAAGAAAAAAAAAAGAAAACCTGAAAGTTGGAAGAATTCGGAACTGGCAGCAGCCATGCAGCCATGCAGCCATGCAGCCATTTAACGCCGAGAAGGCTCCCTTTTTTCAGCCCACAAGCCGGGCGGCGGAGAGGTGTGCCGGGAAACCAATCCAGGGGGGCCCATTAATGGTCGATAATGGTCGATAATGGCCAGGCTGTGGGCCATGATTCGCGGTTCTCATCACGTACGTAATGCTAGGCAGCTAGACAGGTAGGAACCGCCCAAGTGAGAGAAATCAATCAAGCCAAGAACACAAACGCTCTAGCAGACCTGGCACTGGGCCTGTCATCCCGTGACCGAGTGAGCCATGGTGGCATTCGCCCATGCGTCATTCCCGTCGACTCCCGAATTCCGCGAAGGACGGGGTGGGTTTGTGTCAAAAGCTGGTCGACCGCCCACACTAGCAAGTCGCTGATGATGTTGACGAGCCGTCAAGATTGGATCACCAACGACAAAGCGATTGTGGTGGCGCCCCCGCATCTGCAACTTGCTGGAATAAGTGGAGGTGGAGCACACTAGACGAATCACAGTTGGGAGAAGGGACATGAGAGGTCCCTGAGTTCCTCCTATTCCAAATGGACTGGCAACTTGGCAACTTGGCAGCTGGCAAGCTGGCAGATGACAACCTGGCAACCATGTGGCACAAATGGTTTGATACACCATCGCCATTTCATCAAAAGCCCCGTCGGTTGGATCGAATATCTGCTCGGTACCCGTCTGCCTAAATAGGCTGGCCGTCGAATACTTTTGGTCTCCCAGTAGGGCCCCAATAGGCCAAGATTGCCTCAGAAACGGTCTCCCTTCGTGCGTTCATACACATCACCTTGCCGCATGTCAAGATCTGAAAGGCCGAGGGGACGGAAACCCGTTCAGAGTTGAGCAAAACAATGTGTGATTGGCGCATGGCTTTCCTACCTTGAGGTGGTGGCACTTACGCACAAAGAAGGAGGCATGGCTCGGCGACTTGTTGACAAACGAGTACCGATGTCATCCGTTATCAGTAGCCCCTGTGGTCGCATTGTCGAATCGCACCGGGGGAAGCCCAGGCACTTCTTCGACATTCGACACACCGAGCGACGCTTGACTGTTTCACCGTTGCACCGTCTCGCCGTTTTCACCCAGATGCTGGGGGAACGAGACCGCATTTGACGCATGTGCAGCTCGGGAAGATGCAGAAGCGACACCAAGTCATGCACTCTTTGACGGGCTGCGTCCTTTCCCCTCCCCTCTCAGGCGTTTCGCGAAATCGCGAAGCTTCTGGTGACGTACCTTGTGCATATTCTGAGATGGGGTGCGTGCAGCTGCGTTGCGCAGCGTCGTGTGGCGCAAATGCATCATGCAGGTCATTGCGGTCTCCCGAGAGTAAAGGCAATGAAGGCCCAAACAACGCCTCCGCACTGAAAAACATGCGCCGTTCATCTTATTTTCGAAGTAAACCGCAAGTGGTGTACCGTCTACACACCTCCCTCGAGTCTCGTATCTTCATCACCCCGAAGACGGTAACCTCCAAGACAGTATGCCTTGGCAGGGCAGGGAAGAGCATGACTGCTTCAGTTACAGGACGCATTTCTGCGGTCATTCTACAAAAAAAAAAAAAAAAAAAATACTCCCGGACCTTCTGGCTCCCTTGTATTTGATCAGTACGTGTGACTTCATGGGACCGGACGTCCTAATTTGAGCCAGGACGGGATGAAAAGATGATCCAAAGCTGCCATTTCACAAGAGTGTCGTGGAACGAAAAATGACAGCGCATAGCTATCATATTCGGAGACGCTGGGGTCTCTTATCTTCAGCTTAGAGAAACTTCTGTCAACTATGCCATCCGGGTTCTACGCTACCAGCAAACATGTTGCACGTAACCGCGGACAGTCGCCGGGGGCAGACGCTGGTCTTTCAGTACAAGTCAAGACTCGGACATTTGGGCGCTGGTGCATCAGAACCCCCTGACATACACAGTACGCCAAACCGCCGGAAACTTACATGGGAACATGTTTGGAGGTTCTGTTCTCTTATCCTCATCTGCCTCGATGACGTCTCTAGCGAATGACCCCGGTCTACATAGGGCACCAGGTCGCCGATAGCACGCATGTAACACCAAACCCATCACAATGAAATGACAGGAGTTCCCTGTCATAATAACGTGACCTTCCGGATCGCAGCGAGGCACGCAAGTCAGTCACAAAACGTCGCTCCTTCAAGGCAGCACGCTCAACGTGTCACCTTCCGCCCTGTCTTTGATCATCACATCCCATGCTGCGCATCACGTTCACTCTCGTGTCACTTCGGGGAAGGATCCTCGCCGCAAAAGAAAGGAAGAGCAAGAAAAAAAAGTTAAAAAAAAAAAATCTGGCCGAAGCTACCTCGGCTTCTGCGAAATACATGCAGCACAAAGGATTTCCCAAGACGGGAGAAATTCCCCTCTTGCAAAAGAGATGGATCACTTCGTGCAAGCCATGTGTGTGGAAAGTGGTCATTTGGCCTGTCTCATCGAGAAGAGCCACATTCGACAAACATCTATATAAAGCGGCGGTTTCCCTCCGAGCCAGAATCACAAATCGAGGAAGCATCATCTCCAGCCCATCATCTCCAGCCCTTCATATCATTCAGATATTCGAGCTCGGACCCTCTCCCAGTATACCATTCATCATAAAACAGATTACTCAACATGCCTGAAAACAAGATGAGCAAGTCGGATGCCGCTAGGATCCAGTCTACACAGGTGCGTGCCGCTGGTCTATCACAAAGGATAATTTACATGACTGACCCCATGAATTCGCAGGCCAGGGCCGGTAAGGACACCTCCGCCGGTAGTTTCTCAGCTCATGCCCAGAGCGCGGCTGACCGCCACAACAACGCCCAGGGCGCTGGTTCTGGCAATTCTGGCGGGCAGTCCAATTCT
This sequence comes from Claviceps pusilla, assembly GCA_018360225.1. NCBI lineage: Eukaryota > Fungi > Ascomycota > Sordariomycetes > Hypocreales > Clavicipitaceae > Claviceps > Claviceps pusilla. The sequence continues at coordinate 29,706 of SRPW01000150.1, read as the reverse complement.
GGGGACAACAAGAACAAAGGCGGCAGCGGCAAGAAGTAGGTGGTCATGACCTTCTGACGAGGGACCTTAGCATGGCGGGAGGGCCAGCTGCGCGTGCAATCATTTCGGCTACTTGTTGTGCAAATCTTTTTGCTACTGGTTGTGCAAACCCTTTTTGTTCTTTATATGTTCGTTTGGTGTAGCTATTTGTATGCTCGTTTGGAAGGAGCTCCCTCTTTTCTTCGCCAGCAGAAAATCAATTCAGCACTCTCTTTCATGATTCTACTGATGGAGAGCTACATTTGTGCTGTGACGTGACGGGTGCATGTTTTGCCAGCACTTTGGTGTATTCTTCAGGGTCAACATATCCTCTTATTCTCGGCCGTTTCCCAGCCAGAACGCCCATGCTTTACATCCACTGACTACCTGTAATCAGCTCGTTAGGCGCGCCTTGTACATAGACCGGCGCGGCAAAGACACACGTTGGTCCTGGCGGAGAGCAATGCCATGACTTGCATAAGAGCAGACACCATACCTGACATCAGGGTGCAAGAAGGGCTGTCTGTTTCTGATACTTTAGGGGGAAGGGGGAGTCTATTGTTATGACGGTTAGGAGGCGTTTCTGCTGCAGATGTATCACGAGAACGACATGGGCTCATCCACGTCCATGACTTTGTCGTGCGATATCGTTTCATTATACATGATACACTACACTGCCAGAAGCGAGTGTGCAATCCACTGTCTGGCGGTAATGTCAAATGAGCCGCTGGTTGCCACGGTGTCGATACCTTGGAAAAGCAGCACTTCCTTGTCACGAGGATGGGCGAACCAGTTGACCACAACGTCAGCGAACTGCATCATGCTGTCAATGATGGGAATGTCGCAGAGACACTCAGCTTGGGGATAGCTTGAGATGGAGCTTTGCTGCGACTTATCCGGCCGCTTCGTCGCCGTGATAGGAGACGCTTTTCATGCCTTGGCACATCTCACGGTAGGAAGCGAGCTTCCGAAGCGCTTGATACAGATGTTTGCCACGCATGCTCCCGGCATCCTCATTGTTTCATGAGTGAGGGGCATCTGTCGTGCCCGATCAAGGCACTCCATCACTGGAATGCATCAGCCAATAGAGAGTCATCTCGTCTCTTGAGGTCTACTTGACCGAGAGCGTGGATCCGAGCATCGCCGCCGCAACCGCAATTCTTGAGTCTGCTGGAACATTCGGATGACCAAGTGCCGGTACCATCATAGAATCCGTGTCAACTTGATGTGGATACTACTTTTTCGGATCGAGGCCAGTTCCTGTCCCCTTCAACGGCAGAGAAGTGAAATTGAGGACGTGTGTTTCGAAGCTTACGCCGTCTTCGGCGCGAGAAAGCAGCTACAATGTATAGTTATGTGGGACCCAGAGCTTGGTTAGATGCGACCTGACCGTTCAAGAGGTACATGTAACGCTCGCTTTCGGGATCGACGAGGAAGACGGCTTTCTTGCTTGGATCCGTGAGCTCCAAGAATGACATGAACTCGATGAAAGTAGTTTCGGCGGCACCTTTTGGCTCGGCTTTTACAGTGAGCGCCGGTGAAAACGCGGTCCACAGACGGGAGCCAATGCCTGGTCTTCTCGAATTGGTAGGGAGGAAGGCCCTTGTACTCGAAGCGGCCTGTTGGCTCCGATGATACAGCCAAAGTTGAACAGGAATGCCGACTTTCCAAAGCTCGACGACCGCATTCGCGAGAGAGGTGCTGTGTTTGGACCGGATGGAGTCGTTGAAAAGCAATGGGCAGTACAGTTGCTGCTGCTGCTGCTGCCGTACTTCCCAGCTAGGGAATTCTTCACCAAAGACATGGCAGAAGATCCTTGGCCGGCTTCCACTCAGACGCAGGATTGGAACTTTTGCCCGACTCTCTGGACAGCAGGAGAGAAGTGGACGGCATATCTCGTGTGTTGCGTCATCAGCCAGGCTTTTGGCTCTCGATCAACAGCTTCCCGTGTTGTCAGTTCGACAGGAATGGCCGGCTTATTCCACTGCAAGGAGTTGGCAAGCTTCTCCAGTTCTGGAAGTATCCTTTCTGTGGAGGCAGAGTGAAAGCCATGCGTCGCTCCAAGCCGCGTCACGCGAGCGGATTGTCGAAATGTGTCGTTTTCAGCGATGTGGCGCTCCGGTCTGCTGATGGCGCTGGCTGTACTGACAACCACGTGGTTAGTTGGATGGTTGTAAGACGCCATTTCCAGAATATCGGATGGTTTCATGGAGTTGACGCCATCGAGGATGCTCCGGACGACTACGCAGGGGGCTAGGATGGACATTGTGCACCCACGCTCCTCGCTCCAAGACCTCTCAGTCAACTCAGCTCGACCAACCACAAGTTGCATGGCATCTCGAAAAGCCAACGAGCCGGAAACACACAGTGCGGTGAGCTGACCAAAAATATGCCCTTACAAGCAGCTGACTGGCAGTCCATTGTCGATCCAAGCCATCGCAGTTGCGTCCTGAGCTGCGAAATGAGCCGCATGCAGAGACGGCATAGACTGAATGCTGTCGCGTTCGTAGATGGCCGGGTATAGAGTTTCATGTCCAAGCAAACGTATTCGTTCATCGCACTCATCGAGATGGGACCGCAATTGAGCAGAGCCATTGGCCATCTCTTGGGATAGACCAACAAAATCTGTTTCCTGGCCGGGGAAGACCATGATCACTGAGCGATGTAACTTGTCGCCGGAATCCTTGACCGGAAGCTGGGATCCCGCCATAATGCTTTTAAGCAGGTCCTCCAGATCTTCCAAGGTTGTGACCGTTCCTGTGTACGAGTAGCGAGATCATGAATGCTCCGGTCCGCCAGGTTAACAGCATGTCGGCCAGGAGATGAACATGGTTGAAAGACGAGTTTTGGGCTTCCACGACTGCCCTCGGTACCAACGCTCGTCTCATCAGATTCCAAGGGACGGGATTTTGGGATTGAAGCTGGTGAAGCCGAACTGTCTGGGGATGATGTTATGCTGCATCATGAGAAGCACTTTGATGAGGCCTGCCACTCCGGCTAACGCTCCGGTATGTCCAGTATGTCCCTTGACTGATCCAAAATGTAGCATCCCATGTCGATGAGAGCCTCCAAACGCCTCGCGGGTACTCTGGCATTCTAATGGGTCACCCTACCTGCGTGCCTGAGAAGCTGCTTTGACATGGAGTAGAGATCGGGGATGAACGAGTCTAGTCACGTGCTTATTTACGTGATCAGTTCACGAGACAAGAAGGCCACTGCTCGGCAGCCTGTCCCAAGGAGCCTTGAGGGCCTTTTTGGCATAAGATCAACCCTTTATAGTTTGGACAAGTAGACATGGGAATATCTCGGTATGGGGAATCAAGTCACATCGTTCTATATTAATGCTGTGTACAATATCAACTTTGAATCTGTGCCGCGGCATGTCGATGCGGCCATGTCCCCGAAGCGGGATTTTATCAGCCTTGTGTGCGTCACCTCTCTCAAGGTTTGGCGGCCCCGGGTACAGATTGGCCATTATATTACAGAATTGGCATGCTCATCTACGCTGCACCGGCAGTGGTCTCGGTGGAAAGGAAGTTTAGGTTTGGCAAAGCGCGAGTTGTTGCGACCCATCCATCGGTTGTCTTGACCATTGATTGAGTCATGATTGGTCACGTTTCATCCAACCAAGTCGGTCTCGGTTAGTATTAGTAGGCCCCACACAGAAACTGTCTCAACCCCAGCCTGCCGCGTAGCCTCCGCACTTGGTGCTGGCGCGACGCGGAAACCAACAACTTAGGACGACGCCACACCCGACGCGTCTGGTCCAGGGGCTCGCCAGTAATCATGGTTGCGTTGAACAACTTGGCTCGCGCACATCCGTGACTTATCAGCGACCAAATCCACGAAAGAATTGAACAACGACATAAAAAAGAAGTAGAAAAAAAAAAGAAGTAGAAAAAAAAAAAAGAGGACGAAAGAAGGCACAAAAACACGAAAAAGGAAAAGAAGAGAAGAAGAAAAAAATGTCCGTCCCCAAAGAAGAGGCCACCATGCCCCCGCCGTCCTCCCAAATGCCCCCGCCGTCCTCTCAATCCCATTTTGCCAAATACCAAGGCTTCGTCCCCGACGACGACGCCTCCTTTGACGACGAATTCGCCCGCCTTGCCTCCTCCCAGAACTGGATTCCCGGCTCGCAGGCCTACGTCCAGGAGCGAACCATCGCCATGCGCGAGGAAATCACCCTCCACTACTTCCGTCCCAGCCAAAACCCCGACGGCACCGTCGTGCCCCTCACGAGGGCGGAAATCCTCGAGGGTTTCCGCGAACTGTGCCGCGAAATCCACATCCCGGCCGGCGACTCCATCGGGAGGTGCAAGAGGTCCCTCAAGGGCACGCTGGTCAACATTGTGGACCTCATTGACGCGCGGCGCACGTCCAAGCCCGTCAAGGTATGGGATGACTTTGGCGAGTTCCGCGACTACACCCTCCAGAAGGAGCATATGATTCACGTGGAGGAAGCCAAGAAGCCGCCGGGCTTTCTGGCAGCCCTGCTGCAGCGTATACATAGTCCGCGACGGGGGGGCAGTCGTGGCGGGAGGGCAGGTAGAGATGGATCCAGAAGGGGAGTTTCCGCCGGGCGCATCACCAAGAGGCGTTTTCGGTGATTCGAGGTTGCGGTCGACTACCGTGTCTCAATAGACGATGTCACCACCTAAGCCGCACGCTGGGGATTGTCTCGCTTCCTGAAAACGAATATACGGACATTACGCAGCCAGGTATTGTATAATTGTGCTGGACAGCGCCGCTGGGTGCAGACTGATTTCTGCATCCTCTGTTGAACTATCTATAAAAGGGAAACCCTAGAGCAGGAAGTCCATGTACTATGTCACTGTGTAGCCATTTATGTAGCATATTTCTTATTCTTATTCTTTTTTCTTTTCTTCTTCTTCTTCTTCTTCTTCTTCTTCTTCTTTTTTGGTTTTGCTTTCCCCTTTCTCTTCCTAATCCCTGCTCTCTTTTCTTCCCTTGTTGTGTGCGAGTGCGCCATTCACTTTTCCATGTCCAAGTTCCGTCCTCGTCATCATCTACGTTCGCCCCCTTTTCCTCAGCGGACTTCCCGGCAGCCTGTTCGAGAATTCGCCTCCCGAGCGGCTCAACCATTTCGTTACACCGTGCTGAGCGGTTCTCCCGCCCGAGGGAAACCCAAGAAAGACTCCAAGCTGTTGCTCGTGCGCTGGGTTGAATCAGGGGATAGCACCGGCGCAGCACACGTCTCCTCGACATGCGTACTGATGCATGCTCCCTCTTCGAGAGAAAAAAAAAAAAAATAAACACTCTTGGGCTTCTTCTCATTATCTCATACACATTCCAATCCCTGCCCCCAAATAAGCCATACATGCCCTTGCCCACTTGCTAACTCGCGCGCCTCTTGACCCTTTGACGGCCATCGTCGTCCTCATCGTCCTCCCCTCGCCTCCCAACAAACGTCTTCATGCCCCTATCCACGCCCGCCAACGCCCTCGCCACGACCTGCACCCCCGCCGGCAGCACATGATACCAGTCCACCCACCGCGCATAAAGCGGCATCCTCACGTCGGCGCCCCTCCCGCCATCCACGGCCGCGATAATCTCCCTCGCCACATCGACGGGCTCCACGACGGGCGCGAAAAAGCTGCTCGGCGTCCGCACCCCGTCAAAGAGCGGCGTGTTCAGCTGCCCGGGCGTGACGAGCACAGCGCGAATCTCGGGATGCGTCTCACGCAGCTCCGCCGTCAGAGAGCGGTGCAGGGCCGTGAGGCCGGCCTTGGCGGCCGCATAGTCGGTCAGCTGGGCGGCGCCGAGATGACCAATCACGGAGGAGACGTTGACGATGGTCCCGCCGCGGCCGCTGCGCACCATGGCGGGGAGAAAGGCCTTGAGGCAGTAGAAGGGGCCGAGGAGGTTGGTGCGCAGGCTGAAGTCGATTTCGTCGAGGGAGAGGTTCAGGAAGGATTTTCCGATGACGACGGCGGCGTTGTTGATGAGGATGGTGGGTGTGCCGAGCTGTGTTTGATTAGAAGGGATGAGGTAAAGCTGTAAAAGAAGTACAGATATATATATGTATATAAATATATATATATATATATATATAGGCGCAGACTGTGACAAGTGACGTCTCTATATCTTGGACATCTCCGCCGAGTACGACACACGTGCCCCAGGATCCAAAGAGGCGACATGGAGAAGAAGAAATCGAAAAGGCAAAAAAGAAAAGAAAGGGAAGGGAAGAAAGAGGAGAAAAAAAAAAAAACTTACATCTCGCTCAATCTCCACAGCCACCTCAGCTACCCTCTTCCCATCACCCACATCGCACCTATACACCGTCACGCCCCTCGCCTCCCCATCCTCCAAGTCATTCACATCCAGGACCGCGACGCTCGCGCCCCTCATGCCATACACCTCGGCGATCAGCATGCCCAGGCCGCTCGCGCCGCCCGTCACGACAATGACCTCCTCGCTGAGGTCCACCTCGCGCGGCAGGCCGTACGCGACGCGCCGGTTGACCAGGCCGGCCATCCAGCCCAGCGTCACGAGGCAGGCCCAGGCCACGGAGCCGATCATGCGGGGCGCGTCCCAGCGGACGGTCTGGGCGCGCAGGCACAGCGGGAGCATCCAGCAGACGAAAGGGTGGAGGAGCGTGACGTGGAGGACCCGAACGAGGAGGTCGATGGAGAGGGGTGCGAACCAGGAATCGCGGGGTGGTGGACGTGAAGGAGGCATTTTTTTTTTTTTTTTTTTTTTTTTTTTTTTTTTTTTTTTTTTTTTTTTTTTTTTTTTTTTTCTTTCTTTTATCCCTCGTTTCGTTTCCACCAGGAAATGTGGCAGCCGAGGCAAGGACAAGCAGCCTTGGATGGAAAAGATGCGGACTCAGAAATGTCGATGCATGGGCGATGTTGTGTCTGGTGCTTTTTTTTTTTTTAGGTCGTCTAGTGCAGCAAGTAGAAAACGGAGCGTTGCAGGCTGCAGGCCTGGGGGGGGGGGCTGAAACAATGGGCACTTGAGCACATGCACTCGCAGGCTCAGCCTCAGACAGTCGAGCATGTGAAGCAGTGATTCAACGCTCACGCTGCAGTGGGTTCAAGTCAGTACGATTTACGAACCCCTTGTGGTCCATTGTGGTCCGCACCGCACGCGCTGGCTGTGCAGTCTGGTCGTTTTGAAGCCTTTTTGAAGCCTTTTTGGAGCCTCCAACTTGCTCCCGTCTGCCATGCACACCTCCAGCCAAAAGATGAGAAACGAGTCCGTCTATTATACATAATGTAATGTACACCTCAGTATATATACATAACCTGGACATGCATATGTATATACATATGTATACACAATTGTGAAGAGATTCCTCCATATCGCACCTTCACCTCCGTCCTCCTTCATCTTCCACCTCCCCCCATCCCATCCCCTCCATACCAACCACCCCCCTCCCTCGCCCTCCGCTCCCTCTCCGCATTCTTCTCATTCTCCTCCCACTCCCGCTCCCACTGCACCGCCCGCTGCCTCCTCTCGTGCCACTCCACGCCTCTCACGATACCCTCTCGCCTCCACTTCTTCGGCGGCTTGATCCCCAGCGCCGCCTGCCTCTCCCACACAGACTTGCCCCTCCTGAACCACCTCTCCTGCCTCTCCTGCTCCTCCTCCGCCGACGGCGTCCACTTGCTCTTCAGCACCCGCCGGATCGCCTCCGGCGAGACCTGGAACTTACCAGCCAGCGCCTCGGTGGTGTACACGTCCGGGAACTGCGCGTTCAGCGCGCGGATCCCGGCCAGCGCATCCGGCGAGAGACGCTTCCGGGGCGCCCACCCCTCGGGGAATTTCTCCTTGAGGGCCTCCTTTTGAATCTGCCAGTGTGCCTTTCGAGGCGTCGCCGGCCTGTCCGCGCCGCGCTCGTCTTGGTCATTGCTCCTGCTGCTCTTGTTGTTCTTGCTGCCCTTGATGTTGTTGTTGTTGTCGTCCCCGTTGCCCAGTCCAGCCCCACGACCTCGACTCGCAGCACCGCCGGCACCATCCCCAGAATCGACTCCCTCGCCCCCCGCCCGCATCTCCTTCTCCTTCTTCTTCTCCTTCTTCAAACGAGCCTGCTCGGCAGACGAAGCCCCAGCGCTCATCACAGACGCCTTACCCGTCGCATCATCCCCGACCGTACTTTGACACTGCGCGAACGAGCCCGCCGCCGCCGCTCTTGCCGCCTCTGCTACTGTAGTCGTCGTCGTCGCCGCCGCCGTCGTCGTCGTCGTAGTCTCGCCCGAATCACAGCCCTCGAGACGCCCCAGCGCAGAAGCTTCCTGCCTCCGCAACCCGCCCGTGCCAAAACAGCGGCTCGACCTCGTCGCCACGCCAGGAGCTGCACCCGCGGCGCGCGACACCGTCGACACGGCCGACGCTCTCGAGTGGGATACCAGGGCCGGCACGTTATGCACCTGGGCTAGTCCGAGGATGAATTTCTTCCATGGCGCAGCACTGCAGGCGCAGTTCATGGTTCGTAGACCCCGCGGTGGGTTCCTGCTCGTTTGGATTTGCTTGAGGAAAGAAATGGGAAAAGACAACAAGCAGTAGTGGAAATTATTGTTTTTTTTTTGGTAGGATTTTTTTTTGATCGTGGTCGACTTGACAAGAGCAAATGTGTGCCAGCTACGGGAGAAAAGTCAAGCACCGAGCGCAGGGGTCCAGGTGTGGGGTCGGTGTGGAGTCGGTAATTCGTGTGTGGTGGTGTTGCCTCAGGCGCGCAGGGTTCGAGGGGCATGGACATTCGAGGCAGAGGAGGAGAATGAATGAGCAAGTACAAAGAACAAAGACGAATAAGCGTCATGATTCCTCGACGTCGAGACTGCGAAACACAAAAGTACTGCCTCGTGGTTGAGGATCCTGAGATGCAAAAAGTAACAACACTCCTGATCGTGATTACCAGTTACAAATGTAATCAACCAACTCATGCTCGTAACCACCAAATACAACAGTGATATGGCTCGTGACCCTGCATGATCCGACGAAGAAGGGAATGCCACCGTTTTACAGTCACTGGTGAAATACAAAGCAACACGACTCGTGACCATGGACCGAGAAATAACTCCAGTTTACTCAATGTACTGTACTCGGCCATCCCGTTCAGACCGTCTCCGTCTCCGACACAAATACCGCAAACTCCAATACTGACGGGGTGAATCATGAGAAACTCGGCACGCATCCTGTCAGTGCCATGCATACAGGTCATTTGCCCAAGAAAAAAACAAGAAGAGGAAGAAAACAGAGTGAGGGACACACAAACGGATTAAAAGAATAAAGATGAAAAAGAGACCAGTACAAAGAGGTGAAAGCAAAAACGACCGCGCCAATGCCTTGCGTGAAACATTCGAAACCAAACCCTGTACCCGTGACCGTGTCTGTCCGCTTTACGCCCAATCCCTAATCAAAAACGCCGGTAATTCAAATCCGCATTCTACCCTTCCTTCAACTACTTATCTCCCCCACCTAATTCAACTATGCCTCGTGCATCAGCTCAACTGGAGGGCGCGACGTATGAGCCATGATGGGCCGTGCGCCCTCAATGGGACTAATCTCCTGAGGCTCGTCCGTCATGTCCTCCACAAAGACGGCCGGCAGGGCGGGACTGCCCCCGTTCAGCCCGGGAGAGTAGATGAGAGTTGAGCTGCGGCTCCGCGTGCGACCGACAGCATTGGACCCATCCACGGGGCTGACAGGAGAGTCGCATCCCGGGGTTTTGTTGGCGTGCAGTTTGGAAAGTGCTTGGGCCAGGTCCTCGGCATGAACCAGCTTGTTTGGTGCGTCTTCGAGACGGACCTCCCAGCCATGGGGGGGACTGGGGGGCGGTGAGATGAAGAACAGCTTGCCGGTATCAGGCAGAGCCAGATGCTCATCTTTGAGCTCCACGTTGGTCTGCTGGCCAAAATAGACGCGACAGCGGTCCCCAATGATGGCTTCGCCGTCCCAGATGCGACGCACAGCAAGAGCGGAGTCGATGTCGAAGAAGGAGACGACGATGCGACGGAAGGACTTGAGAGGGGCAAAGGCGTGAATGGTTGCCGTCTGGGCAATGAGACCTCGAATGCGTTCTAGGTTATCGGGTCTGAAGATGTCGAGGTTGTTCAGACCGGTGAAGATGAGTGTGTTGGAGGGGGGCGTGGGCTGGACGAGCGGTGGCAAGTTGGAAAGGTCCAGGGTGAGGTTGGTCTTGCGCGAAGCCGTCGAGGACGATCGTGAAGGTAGGGGCGAGGGAAGGGGCGAAGGAGGCTCCATGATTTGTGAGAGTTGTTTAATGATGTGTATTTTTGTATAATTCTTTTTGTTTCCACGAGTTTTCGAGTTTTCGAGTCCCCGAGCGCCAATGGTGAGAAAGACGCGCAGAGTGCAGCGGCTGCGGCGGGTGCGGCAGATAATGGCTAGCTGCAGAAAGATATTGTGTGACAATGTTGGCCTTGAACAGTTGATTGCTTCTTCTTTTTTTTTGTCCGATTGAAGTGCGAGAGGAGTCGTGGGTGGTATAATGTTTGATGCGACGAAGTAGAAGAAGATGAAGAAGAAGAAGAATACTCCAGTCTGGATTGGGCCGAAAGAATGAAGAGAGGAGACGATGTGGATTTATCATTGTCTGCAAGGCGTGGGGGAAGAGTGGCGCGGAGAAGAAAAACACCAGGCCAACGACCAGTGAGGGCGCAGGGATAACCGGGGTGGGGCAAAGATGGGGGGCAAAGATCCATGGACCGCGATGGGATTCGGCATGGCGATGCAGGGCCCGCCCCACACCGCTGTCTGCATCGTCTTGGCGAGCTGCGCAGCATCGCACCGCCCACAGCGGTGGTGGCGGTGATGGCGGGGCAACACGGAATCAATGATTGATGGCATATCGATCATTGATTGGCACTGACATTCATTGACGCTTCTGCTGCGCACGGCACGCGCAAGTGGCCAGCCAACCAGGCGCAAGCCACGCACGTGCTCCGCAACTGGGCAAGATTGACCTGAAGCTCGCGTCGCATTGTTGAGGCTAGCCGTTTGGCAGGGTGTTAACCTTTTAACCGCTAGGCCAAAAGGAGGATGCACATCCTCTGAAAGATGTGCGCTGCTATTTTCCTACACAGGGAACCACAGAAGAGGGCTGTGCAGTGTCTGCCAGTGTCTGCTTCTGTCTGCCTCCATTTCGCACGAGTTCGTCCCATTCGGCACTGAAACACACACTGGGCCAACCAAGTCTGGTCCGTCTATCCTCCGAGGCTGTGCACGACATCGCCCCCGCCTGCCGCCGTCCCCGTCTCTCTTCCGCCCACCCGTCCAGCCACGTTCGTCGATGACCGCACTCGCATACCTCCCACCTTCTCTCCTCCGCAGAAACGGCATCCCAGTTCAAGACCCTACCATGTCCGCCCCCCCCCCCCCCTGCTTGCACAGCCTTCTTCTTCGTTGTTCATTCGACCGTCGACTTGCCCTGATTGGGCTCGCTGGCGACACGACATGATTCATCTGCCGCAACGTGGGACCAGCGAGATTTCATTCCATCACCATGAAATTTGATCAATCTGCGCCAGGCCAGACTGGATTCTACTTCCTCCAGCATCTGGTTTGATCTGGTGGCATGAGTCAAGTGATACATCAACAAGTCATGTGTCGAGGTATTGTTTGCATCGTGCATTTCTTCTTTTCTGCTAGCATCAACATTTCTATCCTCTTTGTTTGATTGCCCCTGACGCAGCCGGAGAACCTTTATTGCTGACCATTGCTTCTTTCTTTCCGCCACGATGTGCACATCTTCTGCCCAATTCTCTGCCGCTGTACTGCCACCCAGCTTACTTTAGCTACCTTCATCTGTGAAATGCTTGTTCCATCAGCTACTTGTTGCCTCCGATCGTGAGCTCCTTCCGCTTTCAAAATCCGAGCCCATCAACTATTAGCCTGTCAATCCGATCCGTGCACACATTTATCCGCAATAGCTAAATAAATTCCCCCACACAGTCTTCAAGATTAAAATCCATTGAATCGAGCCGATATATCATTCCGTCTCCGTCCACCAACAAGAATTCCAAGAATCCCGTCATCGGACTGCATTCCCAATCTTCCCCAAGATATCCTGTAGGATCTCTCGTAAATGTGGGCGGGGAACCAGAGAATGAGTTCTGAAAAGTTGGAATGCATATGTAAATCGGACTGGTATACTCTTCTACGCGATCAATGCCCAGTCGACACTGTCCCAAGGCTCTTTGGCCGCCGTTCACGTATTTTAGAAGAATACCTGCCCACTTGTTGCTATCTGGCCAGTAAAAAACATTTACTGCGACAGCATTGTCCAGAGGGGCGCACGACCTCGTTTCATAGGGCGTCGTTACTTCATATTCAAAAGGTGGTTCTTTACCATAGACCGTACAAACATCGAAGCTGAAGTTGAATCGTTCACGCCGGAGTCTCCAGGTCGACTTGCCCTTTGAATCAGCTGCGACTGTTCTTATGCTATCGCAAGGGCCACTCATATCGTAGAATATAGCTTGCGGGCGCTCGATGGGTAGCCAATAATAGTATTGCCATACCCATTCTGACGTACTGCCGATGATAACATAGCCAGCGAGCTTAAGTCGGAACTGACATCACGTCCAATCAGCCCCTCTCTGATGCACAGCCACTGTGGAATTTTGTAGCAAAGAATTCATTTTCAAGATGAAACTCACAATGATCCCGTTATATTCTTCCTCGCTGTCGCTTTGAGGTGAACTCATACCTAACGAGACAATTTCGTCTTCCTCGGAGATAGGCAGATAGTGCCAGTGATACTTTTCAGGTTCAGGCAGTCGCAGTCGTTCAAAACTTGTCTGCGCGCATGTTTCCCGCTGAGTGTGACAATGAAAACCAACGATCCTGCCGAACCTCATAAAGAAGGTAATTCCCGAACATCCAGATAGCGGAATCGTTGAGAACTGTCTACAGCGAATAATTTGACCCTCAAGTAGAGGCTCATACATCAATAAACGATGGTATGCCGGTGGGTTCGGGACATCCCAGACAGTCGACGGTGCAAGGTGTGATCCTAAGTGCCATTTGGCAGATTTTGACGCCTTCAATCGGGCCACGCCAGGCTATCAAAGTTATTGCTGTCAACACGATGTTCCCAATCTTTCGTCAACGTCCATGTTTTGATTTGGAAATCGACTCACCTCGAAACGCACCCGCATCATGTCAGCCTGGATTGAAGAAATGACAACAAATTTGTCGTATATGCTTGGCGTGTAGACGTTGGCCTTAGGCACAGATAATCGCTCAATCTTTTTTAGCCCCCAAGAATCAAAAGTCAGACGAAAAGGCTTTGTGCATTTCTCATAATTTTCGTCACCGTTGTCGTCTTCGTGCTCGCCGTCGTCGTGCTCGTCGTCGTCGTGCTCGTCGTCGTGCTCGTGGTAATTATACACACAAATACTTGGTTCGTATCCTCGCGTCCAGTCGTGCACATTCTTCAAAGCAAAGTCATGACCGTATAGTTTGTGGTGGCGCTCACGTGGTGATACAAGTGGAAAGTCTTCCACTTCGCAATACCGCCAAAACAAACTACTACGGCATAATCGCTTGATTTTTTCGATGATTTCGTGAGGCATGTTTCTCATCGATGGGAGACCTAGTGTCTCCAGGGCCTCAACTGCAAAATCTCCGAAACCAGAGAACCGGTCCAATCGTGGGATATTGAGCTGCAGGCCGTCGTACCATGACTGTCTCCATGTGGTACTGAGCCAAAATTCAAATGGGTACGCATACCGCGACTTCTCGTTTTTCATCTCGACCAAGCTGACGCAATCTCTGTGTACGGCTGAATATTCATTTACATTCACACATATGGGACAGTATTTGTCGTAGCATAGTATGAGCCAGTCCTCCTGGTTCGGCCTTACGATTTCGAGCGTTTTATAGCCAGAGTACTTTCGAGGATATGTGAGCCACTCATAGCCAGAGCCGAAGACTGGATTGATTTCAAGATCAGCGCTCGCTTTACTGTTATAAGGCATAGTGAGATCATAAAGACCTGCTTGGAGAATTCGCATACAGACCACAAACCAGTCATCGCTTTTGAAATAGTCGTTACAAATCGCGCACCGGTTCCCAATGCTCATATGCGGTGCCTTGCGGAGCCGTATCCTCCAGAGGTCTCGTTCCATTGCGGACGTATATTTATTTTTTTGAACTGGATTTGAAGTGATATCAAGTGGTACGAGATCTCCGTAAGAAACTTTTTTTTTCCTTCGTGTCGAGCTTCAGTTATGGGTACCAAGAGATGAAGAAACATAATCCGAACAGATATTCTCTCAACTTCTTTTTCATATCCACGCTCCGTGACAAGATTGTGCTGCCACTTGCTAGCAGCTGACCCAGAACGTAGGGGCGGCTGGCAGTGCAAAATCTGCCTCACATATCTCTCACTTTAATGTCATCATCTCGTTTGTTCTGCTCCCATTCTCGGCTCCATAGTGCTCCGTCCGTCGCTTAGAATAATGACGCCTTAGGCTCCAAGATCACCTTGACAAGGACATGCTGATCTTGCGGCGTTATTTCTGCTACTTTGGCGGTACAGCAGCCATGTCAACGTCATTGTTGTCCCAACCCACCGTGTCATACCTTGAACGTTATTGGAAATCCGAGAGCCACCTAATCTGAAATGTCCAGTGCACTGCGGCGCATCTAGTTTGCCGAGGGATAAATCTGTAGACACAATAGATGGGGGCATAGATGACAGATTCGTCCTCGGGCTCTGTTCTGTAGTCGCGAATTTGCAAGAATCGAGACTCTTATTGATAATCACAACCAGAGCGGTCTACCATGCAGCAGCTCAGAAGGCCAAGTTCACTCTTTGGTCTTGGGAGCACGCATTCGTGGACATGTCGTCAGGAAAAGGTTGACGTTACCAACAGACGACCGGGTGGGGAGTAGCATGAGAAGGAAAGTCGTCAAGGGAAGGAGCCATGGAAACGCATTCGTTAGTCGAAGCAAACGACTGCACTCTTGCAGCAAGAGTATGGCCATTTCTGCCCTGGTCAAGCGATTTGCGACGGGACAAACTGGGTTCTACGTGCTGACGGCTGCATGTCGTTACAGGACAAATCCATGCTGGTGACGAGAGAAACCGAGGTATCAGGCGGCGCGATACATACAATACATAGTTTACAAAACAGATAGAGCAGGCACGTCTTACATACGAAGACACTGCCTGCATTGATAACACTCCGAACGATAAAAACTCTTGAAATGTCTTCCCACCAGACCAACTTCGCTCATCCAGTGTCTAGCAAAGTCCAGCGTCTCAAAATTCAGCGTCTAGCGAAGATCAACACCCAGCTCTTTCACGAGTGCTTTCCGCACAAGCTCATGAAACGCATTCGCCTCCTCATTCGTCAGAGTGCGCTCCAGACTCCGGTACACAATGCGGTAGGCCATGCTCTTCCTCCCCGTCTTGGGGTGCGTAAACTCATCAATCAGTCTGACATCCTCGACGACATCGCCAGCCACACTACGCACGATTTCCATAACATCGTTCTCGTGGAAGTTTCCCCTTGTGTTTCCGCCGGCAGCTGACGTCGACGCCAGCCAGAATGAGACATCCTTGGGGCAAGGCGGATACTTGGAAAAGGGCACGAAGCGCTTCAACGTGTCGAGCTGGTCCGAGACACCCTCAAACTGTGAGAGGAAGCGCTGGTCCCGAGACCAAAAGAGGCGGATGTCCGGGATCTTGAACAGCAGCATGGCGATGCGGTCGATGCCGATGCCAAACGCCCATCCCAGTTGAGATGGCACGCCAGCATTGTTGTAGAGGCTCTGCCTCACGACGCCGCATCCCAGCACTTCGAGCCAGTCTCCGGCGTAGTATACTTCGAGTTCCCACGACGGGCTGGTAAAGGGGAAATACGCCTCGACCCAGCGCATGCGCAGGGGCTCATCTACCAAGTTTGGGTCGCTTCTCAGAGCAGCCGCTTTGGCTCGTGAGAATATATCGACGACCATGCACTCTAGTGATCGCTTGAGGTGATCGCCAATGGCTTGTGCCTCGTCGGCCGAATGGCAGTCCTGCAGAGGATTGCGCTCCGCGTGAAAGGCGGGATTGTTGTCCTCTACCTGCACATTGTGTTTTGATAGCTTCGCGAGGTCCGCTCTCACGGCGGCGGCTATGTCACCGTTGGGCACGCGGTTCCGGTCCCATGATCTTGCCCCCTCCATTTGGTGGAAGACGGGGTAGTGGCTTCGGTCAATGGCATCTCGGCGATACACGTCGGCGGATATGAGATAGCCATCGCTTTCGTTGGCTCGAAAGACGTCTGCCTGATGCGCACTCGTGTGCGTCCGTAGCAGGGTCGTTTCATTTATGTAGTATGTGTCGGAGAGGGCTCGACCAGGGTGATTGGGCGGGAATCCCAGCGAATCGAAGTTTTGGTGCGTCGACACGACGGGGTGGTAGTCATTGTAGTGCTTGAAGGTAGGTGGAGGGAAGCTCGACTGGATGATTTGGCGAGTGATGTACACGGGATGGTCTTTCTGCAAATGAAGTCTTCGCGACGTGGCGTCGACCACGTTGGATGGGATGTTGAACCAGGCAGGATCCTTCTTGTAGGTAACCCCTCGAACCGAAAGGGAGCCACTGGATGTCTGTGAGGATTGTGTTGATAGACGGTGCCCTGCATGGCTTCTTTAGCACGAGAAGAGTTTGAGATCTAGGCCGAGCCGCATGGGTGGCGTGGTTGACTAACCTGAGCACGAGAAAGCTCTAAAGAAAGTGCTTCGGGGGAGCTGGATTTGGCGGCTGCACCCCAGGACGGCGCGCAAGCTCCCCATCCGGATTGACATGGTAAATGGCCGATGTTCAACTTGACATCCACATTATGCGAGGTCTTGGTGGCGGTCACGTTGCCAATGGCGGGCAATTGTGGCAGTGAGGTTGGGCTTGTGACGCTGGATTTTTCAAAGCTTCGACCGAGGTCGAAATCTCGAGAGATCGAGGTTGGAGTTTTGGAGTTTTGGAGTCTTGGACCCTGCATTTTCATGCGTCGCTCCATCGAGCAACCTACCCTGTGCCTATTTCGCGCGCGCATCCAGCAGGATTCAGCACACCCAGGTATATACCATATAGACATAATACAACATTAGAGTTGGTCAAATGCCTGCCGCAATAACCTCTTTACACCCTTTTTTATTTCCGCCCAAGCGCATTTGTGTAATCATTCGTCATGGAACGACCTGACAATGTCATGCATGACTGAATGGTCTGAACTTGCAGGGTCCGAATTTCGAAATGCACAACCAACTACGTCACCGCCTCGCGCCAGGTTCCATTTTTCTGCCAACCAACATCAAACACCGAGCACAAGCAGCTCCGCGACTCGCCGGCGGCTCACATGTCACACCAACAGTCAACAGCCAACGGACAAGACGACGCAGCACAAACCACTTTCAAGTCCCGAGAGGACAATCCGATTCTCTCACTCACACTCACCTTATCCTACACGACGACCCCCCCCCCCCCAAACGGCTTCCCGTGCAACACGCTGCATCCTGCCTGCGACTCTTTTGCTGCAATGCAATGCATCTGTAAAAGTCACCCTCCTCCTCGACCGTTCCCGCCCTGCGCATACAACCGTCCACAATGGCTGCTGCTTCGGACGTAGAAACGTCCAAGGCGACGACCACGGCCACGCCCGCCCGCAAACTCACCAAGGAGGAACGCGTTGAGCAGCGCAAAAAGAAGATGGGCCCGCCGGTGCGGTATCCTTTTTGGTTTGGTGGAAGTGCGAGTAGCATGGCCGCCTGTGTGACACATCCTCTTGATCTAGGCAAGTTTTGTGAAGAAGAAAGGAGAAGAGAAGAGAAGAAGAAAAAAAAAAAAGGAAAAAAAGAAGTCTCTAAAGCCAACTGGGGCAGGCATGTGGCGGATTGCGAAAATATGGAGATATCATATATACTAACTGGTGCGACAATATAGTCAAGGTAAGATTATTTCTTGTCCCCGCCACATGCGAAAAATTTCCATGAATTGCGCATCGAACGAATGGGAAGGAGAAATTGAGAGAGAATATAAGGGGTATAAGAGGGGGAAAAGAGAGCAAAAAAAAAAGGAAGACTCTTTTTTTGCAAAACAGACACCACTACGTGCAGTATCTCATAATTGACTTCCAACTTTTCGCCGCCGCCCCCCTTTACACCCCCCTTATTGACAGGTCCGACTACAAATGCGCAAAGGCGATGCACCCAAATCCATGAGCAAAACGTTTGTCCACATTGTCAAGACGGACGGCCCTCTGGCCCTCTACAGCGGCATATCCGCCTCCCTGCTCCGCCAGCTGACCTACTCGACGGTCCGATTCGGCGTCTACGAGGAACTCAAGTCCCGCTATACCAGGACGACCGGCGAGCCTACGTTCCCCGTCCTGACCGCCATGGCCGTCACATCCGGCTTCCTGGGCGGCATTGCCGGCAACTTTGCAGATGTGCTCAACGTGCGCATGCAGCATGATGCGGCGCTGCCTCCCCACGAGAGACGGAACTACAAACACGCCGTGGACGGCATGGTGCGTATGGCAAGGGAAGAAGGGCCCCTGAGCTGGTTCCGCGGCTGGTTGCCCAACAGCAGTCGCGCGGCCGTCATGACGGCCGGCCAGTTGGCCACGTACGATACCTTTAAGCGACTCCTCGTGGACTACACTCCTCTGGGGGATACCCTGACCACGCATTTCTCGGCATCCTTTCTGGCGGGCTTGGCTGCCGCGACGGCCACCAGTCCCATTGACGTGATCAAGACGAGAGTCATGTCTTCGACGCAAAACCAGGGAATCATCCGTCTCGTCGGCGACATTTACAAGACGGATGGACTGACATGGATGTTTAAAGGCTGGGTCCCAAGCTTCCTCAGACTAGGACCGTAAGTCTCAGCCCCCTTTCATTCATTCATTCATTCTTCCTTTTTTTTGCCCATCACTCCCTTTCACCACCTTTCACCGCTTCTCTCACCTAGTCACCTCTATTTATACATCCCTTCTCTTGCTAATCCTCTCTCCCCCCCCTTGTGACCCATGTGATTCCCTCGACAGCCACACAATCTGCACATTCATCTTCCTAGAAATGCACCGCAAAACATACAGACAGCTCCAAGGCCTCGACGAGAAGAACCCATAAAGACAGACGCAGCACACATGCTCGCATAAAAAAAAAGACCCCCAGCGCCAAGAGCACCACCATCTACATATTGGAATAGAAACAACCCATGCCCTCCCATTCCCCAATGGCGACATCTATACGCGACTCATTCATTCCACGCGGTATTGCATCGGAAAGATTGGCGGACCGTAAAGCAGGGATGTACAATGGAGTAGTTCGTAGTGGCTGTAATGACAGAAATCAGGATAGACAGCATAGACGTGGGACAAGAGTATATTGTAGATTCTTAGACTTTTGTTTTTCATTCTAGTTTTTTTTTCTTCTCTTTTTGTTTTTTTCCTTTTACGTGATTAAATGAGAGGAGATGCTACTGCCGTAGAAGGACGACCATGGCGGAACAAAGATCAAGACAAAAGAAAAGGGAAACAAAAAGAAAAAAGAACAAGAAAAAAGACCATTCTTTGAATTCCAAAAAGTCGACGCCCCAATTGAGGTGTAGGCGTCGTCATAATCTGTTTCTGTTCTGTTTGTTTTATTTTATCCTCTTTCTTTTTCCACTCTAGAAAGTTGCAGACCGTACTGTACAGACCCAAAAGCGACAACGACGTAAAACGGATTGCCTTTTTTTCTTCTTCTTCTTTCTTCTTTCTATACCTTCTTGTACATGTCATGTTTCCATACCCCCATGCCATTGAACGCCGGTGTCGCACTTTATCCCATCACCCCCACCCTGATGATCGTGTTTAATGCCACGAAGACTGCCCGTACGGTGTTGTGCCGTACGCGCCAGAACCACCTCCGTATGCGGTATTGTTGCCACCGCCATACGAAGTGTTGTTGCCGCCGCCGCCGTACGAAGTCAAGTTGCCTCCATACGAAGTGGTGTACCCCCCATCCTGCCAAGGCGTCGTTCCACCCTCCATGTTCAGATCTGGACTCCGGGGTCCGGTAAACTCGGCGGCCTCCTCGCCGCCGTACTTTTTCGGATCAAGGCCCTTGAGCAGCGCGCCAATCTTTTGTTGCAGTGCGCGAATGCCTCCCTGGACGATTTGGTCGGGCTCCATGCTCCCTGATGTCTCGACCTCAAAGTAGAAACGGTCCGGTACGGCATCGTAGTTGAATGGCTCGCCTTCTTGTGGGGGGTCCTCCCATTCTGCATATTTGCTCTTGGGCCTGGCCAGCGTTCCCAACGAACAAACGCGAAACACGGTCAGCACCAACTTTGTCGATTGATTTGCTTAGGAGGAAGAGAAAAAGAAGAAGAAGAAGAAAACGGGAAATCCTACCATTCCTTTTCTGGATCAGTGTTGTTCTCAAACCACATGTCCAGATGGTGCAGCTTGTTATGAGGATCGTATTCGAACCCCACGGCCGACGTAGGCATCCACTTGGCATGCTCCTTCGCGATGCCCTTCTTCGCAATACACGTGAGCTTCAGCTCCTGGTCCTTTCGCAGCTTGGCAATCAGACACCCCATCCCCTCCGGATCAGTAATGACAGGCGCGCCAACCTGCGTGGCATGACGGCCATCAACAACCAGGTCCCGCGCGTACACCTTCATGATCTCGTCGCTCGTGCATCGCGCATGCAAAGTCAGCGTCACGCTGCACTGTTCGCAGTACTGTTCGCAGTCGCAGTCTCTCGAGTAGTTTAGTTCGTTGACGCCCTTGGCGTTGAGAGGTATGAGGCCCAGTCTGTGGGCGATGAATTCGTCGGCGAGCACGGAACTGTTGATTTCGACTTCGACCAGATCAATCGCAATGGTCGGCACTTCTGCCTGGATGATTCTTCGTATCGAGTTGGCAAACGAGAGATTTGTCTTGGATAGCGCAAAGTCGACACGCGTGCTGTCGGCCTATGAAACCAGATTGTCGCGCGGGAAGATGAGGTTGGCGCAGAAAATTAGTCTCAAGGCTCTTGAAGGGACTTTTTTTTTTTTTTTTTTTTTTTTTTTGGTGTTTTCAACATTAGAAAACAAAAAAAGAAGAAGAAAAGAAGAAAAGAAAAGCAAAGCAGGCTCTGTAAAGAGAATGATGCGCCATACCGCAGAGATGGTAACTTGTGGCTGCTCCGGCTCACCATCCATCACCATGGGATCGTAATTCATGCCATCCATCTTGGCGAGGAGTCGAGCGGGCCGCCAACGCGGGCGGAAAATGAGAGCGAGTTTTTCCTAATGAAGCTGTGGTTCGTGTGGGTTCCAGACGTAAACAATTGTTTTGCTATTCCGGGACAGGTTGTTCGGGACGGGCAGGGCGTAACGGAATGATGGGATCGTCTTTTGCGTCAGAAAAGTGAAGGAGTTCTGGATTGGCGCAACGCAAGGTACCGTGAGGCGGGCCCCTGCTTGTTTCTGGCTGCATGGCCAAGTACCCAAGTACTTACTGAAAGGTGTCACCCTCGACCCACCGAAGCTCTCGGATAAGCGATAATCCGTCTTCTGATCGACGTGCATCATAACTTGTCGATAAGCAGGGACGAAAAAAAAACCAACAAACGGCGCCTCATCCAACGTGAAGAAGTGTACCTACCTAGACAGCACCAGCCCGATTCCTTCAATCGCCTACGTCGCCGGAAACTACAATTCGCATCGGCATTTGTTAAACATAAAAGGACAGACAAACTGTATCACAAATCATATCATAAACCGAGCGAATAAAAAAAAAAAAAAAAAAAAAAAAAAAAAAAAAAAAAAAAAAAAAAAAAAAAAAAAAAAAAAAAAAAAAAAAAAAAAAAAGGGGGCCAGACCATGAAGATCAAAGCCCTCAACCGCTCTCTGGCGGACCACCAACCGCCAGGCTCCGATGCCGCCAAAGTCCCTCGCAACCTCGACGCCGCCCTCCACCCGTTTGAACGAGCACGAGAATATCAAAGAGCCCTCAACGCCGCCAAGCTGGAGCGCATGCACGCCAAGCCCTTCATCGGACAGCTGGGCCGCGGCCACGTCGACGGCGTCTACTCCATCGCCAAGGATCCCAACTCGCTCGAGCGCTTCGCCAGCGGCAGCGGCGACGGCGTCGTCAAGGTCTGGGACCTGACCAACCGCGACGACTCCCTCTGGCACACGACGGCGCACGAAAACATTGTCAAGGCCATGGAGTGGACGCGCGACCAGAAGCTGCTGACCTGCGCGGCGGATCGCACCATCAAGCTATTTGACCCGTACAACACAAAGCCCGACGCGGCGCCGATATCCTCGTGGCTCGGCGCGGGAGCCTTTACCAGCCTGTCACATCACCGGTCCAAGAATGCCTTTGCGGCGGCCTCCTCGAGCGTCGTGTGCATCTATGATCTCGAGCGCCACACGGCCGCGCCCGAGGTGCTCAAGTGGCCGACCTCTGTCGACACAATCACCAACGTCGCCTTCAACTACGTCGAGACGTCGGTGCTGGCGTCCTGCTCCAACGACCGCTCCGTCGTCATCTACGACCTCCGCACATCGTCCCCCGTGGCCAAGACGGTCCTCAGCTTCGCCACCAACCACATCGCATGGTCGCCCATGGAGGCCTTCAACCTGGCCACCGCCTCGGAGGACCACAACATCTACCTCTTCGACATGCGCAAGATGGACCGCGCCCTCAACATCCTCAAGGACCACGTTGCCGCCGTCATGGACGTCGAGTTCTCCCCCACGGGCGAGGAGCTCGTCTCCGCCTCGTGGGACCGCACCATCCGCCTCTGGAACCGCGACCGGGGCCACTCCCGCGACATCTACCACACCAAGCGCATGCAGCGCGTCATGACCGCCAAATGGACCCCCGACGCCCGCTACATCCTCTCCGGCTCCGACGACGGCAACATCCGCCTCTGGAGAGCCAACGCCTCCGAGAGCGGCGGCATCAAGTCCACCCGCCAGCGACAGGCCCTCGAGTACAACGAAGCCCTCACCCGCCGCTACGGCCACATGCCCGAGATTCGACGCGTCATGCGCCACAGACACGTCCCCAAGGTGCTCAAAAAGGCCGGCGAGATCAAGGCCCAAGAACTCAAATCCATCAAGCGGAAAGAGGAGAATGAGCGCAGACACACCAAGAAGCAGTTTGAGCGGAGAAAGAGCGAGAGAGAAAAGATGGTACTGGCACGGGAGAAGTAATTTTATGTTTGGGGTTCTATTTTGTTTTAGTATAGGATTTTCCTGTTTTTTTTTTTCTTTTTTTAAAATTTTTTCTTTATATATCCTTTATTTCCTTTATTTTTCATTTTTATGTTTCTTTTTTATGTTTCCTTTTATATGTCCTTCAAACTTCTCTATTTCGTTTTCCGTCTCTTATCCCCCCCCCCCCCCCTTACCCCCAAGTCACGGCGTTAGGTACACCCCCTTTAAAACTACAGGCATCGCATGGCATCGCATCTTATCTTATCTTCTGGCATGGGCACAAGCAACGGACGGCGCTCTGGACACATTTTTCACATGAGAGTACATATACAATCTCATGACAATATTTTCTTCACCACCTCTAGTACCATGGATTGATGCGGTGAATGCGTGAAACGTATAACGTGAATAAATAAAAATAAAAAACATGTATACCGTGTATACACCATCTTTGTTGACACTTGCTCTCCTGCTTTCAACCTGTGTGCTAAATGGGATTGTAGATTCGATGCAGGCGATAATCAAACTCCACGTTGCGCCGCACGGCACGCCTTCATTACAAGTCAACCCACGTCTCGCTATCTACGGCGGACAATGTCCCTGCCTAGACACCCCTGTCAATCAGATGGAACGTGAAAAAGGGGTGGTTGGACTGCACATCGAATATGATTGACCCGTCTACCTATACGCTAGTATGTAATGTACTGCTCGTGATGCCAATGAATTCATCCGTCCCCGCTAACAAGCATCCATTTCTCGCTATTAAACGGGGAAAACAACCACCGCATGCGTGGCATCGTCAAGAGTTTGAGGACAAATGACATTGATACACAGCGGGGGGGAAAAAGGAAAAGGAAAAAAAAAATCCCCTGAATGATAAAAGACAAGACAACAAAAAAGCCAAACACCTGACAAAAGAGACAGACACCCTCGACTCCTGTATTGCTCAGCCATTGCATGCGTCTCGTCAATCTCCATATCAACGTTCGGTCATCGTTGGTCAATTGCAGTGCGAACCATGCCATCGCTGGACGCAACCCAGACCCATTCCCCTTTTCCACATCAAAGAGTAAAATATGTTGTCCGTTTTGTTTCCGTAGACATGTACCTCTTTACTATTGCAGAGAACCGTCAAAACATCTAAATGTGAGCCCTGATCCCGCGGAAGCCTCCAAACAATAAAATAGACTGGAGGCCATTCTAATATCGCGTTCTGGACTCGCGACTTGAAAAAAATAGAAAAGGAGTACCATCATTCTGCATCCAAGGTGCGCCTCTAAAAAAAAAAAAGAAAGAATCGAATAAATTAAAAAAAAAAAAAATAGAAAAAAAGTCATTGAATTCTTTCATGTTCACACTTCCACAACTCGGTCATGCGTAGCAAGCGTTGGCCGAAACACCCGGCTGTGACCAGCTTGTAGCAGCGCTCGTAGTGAGGTCCAAATAAAGGGAAATAGAGACGGAAAGTAACTGTACAGCATGGCACAAACCATAACGAGAAGCAAGGGAATCTGCAGCCATGTTAGCAACGATATTCTGTCCTCGGTTTGACACATGCATTTTCAGATGGTCCGGCATGGCAACTTACCCAGATGAAGAATAGGTTTCGGTCACTGCCAAGGCTCTTGAGCTTAGCCTCCCGGGCGCGCAAAAACTGCTCCTGTTGTTCCTTGGTAATGGCGTTTTTGAGTCCAATCTTGAGCACTTCGGGAGGCTCACTCTCAGCCTGTTGCGTCACCACTGTCGTCCGAGTCGTGGTGGTCGCGGACTGATCATAGAGAGAAGCACACTTCGCATCCGCTTCGGTTTCGGCGGCAGCTCGTACAGCGGATTCTTCCTTGCGATCCAGGTCCTCTTGCGGGAAAATGTCTTCATAAGCAGGTGGCAGTGCCGGGCCGCTGTTGTTCATGTATGAAGATATGTCCCACCAACGGCTGTCCATCTTGGTGTGTTGGCCGTCGGAGGATCCAGATGGTCCAGATGACGCAGATGATTCGGCAGCTCCAGGACGAGCAGTAGACATGCCAGGCACTAACTGCTGAACTCGCTGTAGGTATGCTTGATAATGGGGAAGCATGGCCATTCCTGGAAGCGCGGGCATCTGAGCCAATTGAGCGAGATTTTGCAGATGCAAGCCCATCGTCTGTTGGAATTGCTGCAGTTGTTGTTGAAATTGGTCCCTCAGTGCGGCGGCCATTGCTGTTGTCGGTGAGCCTGGGGCCTCAACAGACGCATGAGAGTCGTCATCACTCGTCTCAGAAGACTGCTCATCTTCTTCCGTGGTATTGACACGACGCATAATGAGATAATGATCCTCATCCGGGTCTTCGTCCTCATAGTCCCCAGAGGTATATTCGGGGCTTTCTAAACTTAGTTCGTCCGAGTGTATTGGTTCCTCGTGTGTGTGAGCTCTCGTCATGGGTTCCCAAAGTGATCGCAACGAGGCGGCACTGCTGGCACGGCTATGGAATGATCCTCCGCTTCGAGACCGTACACGGCTCTCCGACTGGCGAATGGCTCGCAGAACGGCCCGGGACTGGGCTACGTCGGCCGCAGTCAAGCTCGATAAGCTACGGATCGTAGGATCGGCTCCGACAAGCATCAGACGTCGCACAATCTCCGGATGGTTGTGAATAGCCGCCATGTGCAAAGGTGTGAAGCCTCCCTTGTCCCGAGCATCTGGATTCGCTCCACGGGCGAGGAGGGCAGCAACAAATCGATGGTAGCCTAACGAGCACGCCAAATGAAGCATCGTATGTCCAGTGGACCTCTTGAGGTCAAGACGTGTCTTGTGCGTGCTATCATCGAGGTCGATGAGGTCCAGACACTTGAGAAGCTGTGATTCGAGATGTTCGTGATGTGTTGTCCCAGGGTGGTTGAACATGGCACCTCCAGACGACGACCCAGCTGAGCCATTACTATTGATGCCACCACTGCCTCCTCCTCCTCCTCCTCCTCCTCCTCCTCCACTACCACTGCCAGAAGACCAGCTTGAATTTCCGTCGCTGAGAATCCTCCGCGCCAGATCGCTCACATCAACCATTTGCCCCGACATTTTATGTCCCAAAACAGAAAGCGCGGTACGGATGAGCTTATCCTCGTTATCATCAATATATTTAAAGACAGACGGCTGCTTGCCGATGCCAAAGCTTGACGGGCCGACGACGCCCTGGTGCTTAAACGTGACGGCTACAGTGCCGGCGACGGGCGAAGGGGGCAGCAAGCAAACGAGAGATGAGTCTCCCCAGTACGTTGTGGTTGTGGCTTTGAAATCGCCGAACCAGACTTCAAGTCCCTGGAAGAATGAAGCTCCCAGCACAGTCACTTCAATGCCACCGATCGTGGGTCCTTCGTTGGGGATGATCTTGTGAATGACTGGCGGTGCTCGCGTCTGGTTGACGTTGATTGGTAGGGTGTAGAGATTAGCAGCCAAATTCTGCGAAAATTGGTTCTGCAGATTATTCGCGACGGTGCTGCGCAAGCCATTTGGACTGGGAGCTCGGCTGGGATGACTTGATGCCGGTGCCGAGTAAAGCTGGGTCATGGCCAAATTGTCCATACTGGCGGAGCGGTTCGGATTCGAGAATAACGGAATCTGGTCGGTGCTACCAGGGGTCGGGGGTCCATTGGTAAACGGTTGCTGGCCACTGAAAACCCCAAACAGTTGCTCAGGCGTCTGGAAGGGACTGGCATGAGGTGAAAACGGGGAGGGGGCACTCGAGACTTGACTTGATGTGGTCTGAGAACCAGGAGCGGGCGAGGTGTCCAGTCTTGTCATGGTCAGCCCATTGGGCACCCTGCCAGTACTTGATTTTCTCTTCTTGGCCGGGCCTCCTTGATTGGGCGACGAAGGTCGAGAGAGAGGGCGGCCCGTGGGAGTTGATGCCTTGAGCGTAGGTGTTGTCTTTCCCGAGGCAGAAGATCCGTGGAAAGGGGACTGTCCGCCACGGTTCATATTGCCCTCGGTATTTGACTGCGTGACTTGGAAGGTTCCATTTAGGGATCCCGGCAACATGACAATGTTGCCGGGATCCATCGGCTGCTGCTGGACGGGATCAGGAATGGGAACGGGGATGGTCGTTGTAGTGACCGCCTCTGATACTTGGGGATTCGAAACTTGAGTCATCGGGTGTGTCTTGTGGTCATCCGTAATCATGATGGGGTTGGACATGGCTTGCGCGATGACTCGATCTTGGTAATCCTTGATGGTGAAAATCACGTTAAACCCCATCTTTTCGCTGTGATGTCTGCAATAGCACGCAATGCGCATCGGGGCGTCAATCTGCATGGCGCGAGAGGGCACCACTGGATCAGGGCGTCCGTTGGCATCCAACACACCGCTGAGAGGTTGCCATTCCTTGACTTCCTGCGTGTTGAAAACAATCACACGTCGTTCCTCGTCAAGGCTCCAGACCTTCTCCTCTTCAGGTTTCTTGATCTTTTTGCGCGCAGCTCGTTTTCTTTCTCTCGTGATGCAGCCCGCGCAGATGCGAACATCACCACCATTCTGCGGAGCATTTGCTTCGTCATCGAGATCGGGAAGATAGCCCTGTGGAACAGACGCGGCCCTCTCCAAAGCCTTTTTCCTGAGATCTCCGTTTTCCATGGCACTTGTGCACACCAAGCCGACGTGAAGTTCGAGGGTATCGGGTGAGCGTCCAGGGCTCGGACGAGTCAGCAGCTTGGGTTTGGATATGGTATGGGCAGGCAGATGTAGCTTGGTGACGCCAGGGGGCAGCGGCGAGAGTGTCATTTTGATGGGAATCTGGGTCTCGACGCGGGACTTGAGTGGCGTGGGCAAGATCCGCAGTTCGTAACCGGGCTTGAAGTTTTGGGCCGAGAGACTGGCGGCGCCATTGCATGCAGACGGCTGTTGTGGTATAGACATGGGCGTGCCAAATTGGGTGGAAGTTGATAGCTTGTCGGGCGCCGAAGCCGAGGCGATGTCTACTTTGTTAGACCATATGGCATTCCCATTGACCGGATTACCCACAGAGGAGGATGAGTTGAAGAAGGTAGCGGTGGGAGACGAACAGTGGTGGCTTGTGACCAAAGCAGACATCGGGGAGACTTGTCTGGAGGCAGGAATCTTGGCTGCATGGGACGACGTTGAAAAGCGCTGTCACGGAATCATAATCAGAGGAGGTGGTCAAGTGTCAGCTACAAGGCTCTTTAAAGAGGGAGAGTGTGTGTGCAACGCGAAAGGGAAAAAGAAAAAACCTTACCGAGCCTTGCTTTTTATGGTTTCCCGTTTTATTTTTCGTCTTGTGGCTAGTTTTAGCCGTTGACTTTTGTGGACTGTTGTTTTTGATGGTCGGCATGGATGGCGATGCCATGCTCGTATGGCTAGTAGCAGGCTGTGTGCCGGGGCTGCTGGATGCACTTTCGAAATCAAAGGAATGATCCATGAAGCTGTCATCTTGCTCACCAAACGGAAACAACCCATCAATGGCGGGGATGTCAGCGTCACGGCCAAATGTGAATTGATGATCGTCCTCGGCAAAATCGGGAAAACGAGCGTCTCCCCATTCCATCTTCATGTCGGGGCTTGTGTCCATGGTGCTCTCGCGAGTTGTGAGGGGCGTCTTGGCCGAATCTGTGCTACGAGTCCTCTTGGAGGAGGATGCCGACTCGGAGGACGAGTCGTGATAGGAACCGTTTGGTGAGTCTGGAAAGGGGCCGGCGGAGGTAAGGTCCTGGGGGTTCAAGCAGGATTTTTGATGATTGGAGCCTATAGCTGCTTCCAAGCCTTGTAATGTGTCTGGACTATTTGAAAAGTCGAACAAGGTAGCAGCGCCAAATTCGTCCTCGGACATGTCCTGAAAATCGCCGCTCGGCAGTCCTACGTCCGCTATGAGAGGACCTGCGGCGGTATGTCCTCCGGCGGAGGTCATGACCATCAGAACGAGGTGTGTGCGTTCTGCTTGACGTCCGTTTTCTTGAGCTCGATCGGTAGCAGTCGAATGCCTGTTGTGGCTGGACTGTTCAATTCGTGGGGGGGGATCGTTAAAAAGAAAAAGAAGAGACGAAAAGCCCGGGGCGCAAGAGGAAGTAAAGGGATCCGCGACCAAAAAAAACCCCCAGCGTGCAAATCGAATGGTATCGAGGATGATTCGCTGTAGATGGTAGACGGGCAGAGATTTTGCTAGTAATTGATGGGCTGCTGTCCTGAGGATTCGATTGTACTGCTAGAAGAGTCAGTCGACATTAGGCAAGAATGATTTGAGGCAGTGTCTGCAAATGAATCTAGTTGTAGCGTCGATGTGATCGTAAATGTGAATCGTGAAGCAATGGATTTCGAATGCGAGCGAATATTTGGTGTCAGTGATGGACATGAACTGACGTGGTCGTTTGCATCAACCGAAAGTCCCAAAAGCCGGTCGATTTCGCCACGGATTTGATGGTGGAATTTTGTATTTTATTTTATTTTGTGTTTTTCTTTTTTATTTTCGTCGCTCGAGTGCTGGACAAGAGGGCCTCGTTTTTTTTTTTAA
>SRPW01000149.1:0-36484 GCA_018360225.1 Claviceps pusilla | reverse complement strand
CATTAAAAAGCTCGTTCTTTTGGTGTCTAACATTTTTTTTTTTACCACAACCTTGGTTTTTTTTTTTTTTTTTAAAAAAAAAAGAATAAACAAATAAAAAGTTTCATGCACATCTTGTTTGTAGTTGTCCTGACATGGCTTGGCAATATGACGTTGGAGAAGTGCGAGCCCTTGCGAGGCCAAACACCGTTTGGCATGTATAACATTAGTTTATACGTTTTCTTTTGTGGATATCCGTCTTTTTGTTCTGTATATCCCCTGAGTGAAGGTACTGTTATGCATATGCTATGATTCTTGATTTATTCTATACTCCGTTTATATTATTCTTTCTTTATCTACTTATTCTCTTACTTTTCATCTATTCTTACGACTAGTTCTTATTCCATCTTCATTTTCTTTTTGCTCTCTCCTAGGTCTTTTCATTTCTTCTCTAGAGATTCTTTGTCTCTCCTGCCAATTTCTACAAACGACTACACGACTTGGAAACACAGTGTATTTGCAACATACCGATGCGCAGCAGGCCGGCATATTGTCCTCGGCTCCGATCGTGGCGTCACAACCCCTGTTTCTCTCTTTTGAAACTGGTTGCCTTTCTTTCCCGCCTTTTTGTCCCCCCTTGTCCGTCTATTCATCTATCTGACCCCCCGTCAGGGGTCGTCCAGGCCGCGCTACGGGCTCGCACGCGCCTCCTTCTCTTTGCGGAAACGGTTCTGGTTCCCTTGGACATGGATTCGGAGACCTGGGCCGCTGTGGAGTCTTGCCTCGCGGGAGGGCGAGTATTGTTTGGGCATGCGGCCTGTTTGGACGGCAAGGGGAGCATGTCGTTGCGGTGGCATAAGGAGCGGCATGACCTCTTTACATGTACACACACGTGTAGGTATGTAATACTAGCTGCTTGCATACGTGATAGCTTACATGGACCGATGTACGGCATGTGGATTGACCACTCAGCGTCTTTTCCAGCGGAAAGTTGAAACAAGACACGATGTGTGGATTTTTCGGGAAATAAGCCTTTTTTTTTTTTTTTGTTCCCTAGCTTTTTTTCTTCGTCTTGTATTGTACTCTGCTAGCTGTCCGACATCCTCTCGATCTTCACACCGGTTTCACCGCTACAGGTTGACTCCCATCTCTTAGCTCCACGGCCAACCGGTGCTGCTACGCATCTACAAATGGCAGCGCCCACGGAGAAACAAAAGACTCGTCTTTTTCGATTGTGGACCAACATGGCATTAAGAGCGGTAACGCCTTCCGCGCCGTTTCCCATTAATGGGAAGTAAAAGAAGTGAAATGACGGGATCGCATGCGTGCCGTGGTGTTTCCCCCCGACCACCATCGTGTCCAGAGCTTCCTCTTCCGGCGAGAGAGAACAATGGGGAGCACGGGGGCTATAGGCAAAAGATACTGGTATGTAATTGTCGTGTCACGGCATGAGTGGCGATATGGGGTCCTGGGGTTAAAGTTAAGGACGAGGAAGTCTTTTTTTTTTTTCGGGATATGTACAACACTGAGAGCTGGAGATGCAGCAGAAAGGTGTCTGCTGCACTGCGTTGCTGTGGCATGTGGCATGTGTCATTTCCCGGGTTGAATGGAAACCTTTTCCGCTCGTTTCTCAGGCAAACTATGCTCGTTTGATGCCGCATCGTGTTGTAAAGTCTTTTGTTTGTTGGCTGGGTCCAGCTGTGCATACAACATACGTCTGTATGTACATGTTGTATGTACAATGCTGGGGTTTCCAACCTTGTATCGACGGGAATAAACACTCTCGCGCCACCTACCTAGTTCTGTGGGTATATAGACAACACGAAGAACATGAACCGCTTTTGGTGTATGCATGTATAGTAGCTATCTCCAAGGGAGCTTCTGAACAGGGGCCAACCAGAGCTCTCGAAGCTGCAGGCAGCCGAGGCTTGACTGCCTCGACGAGAGTGGCGTGATAAATGAGGGTGTAGGTCTCTCCGCTTCCCTCGCTCACGGAACAGTGGAAAACGCCTAATTACTGGAGGAGACAGAGATGAAAACAAAATGCCCATTCATCGACTGCACAAGACAATACGACGTACGAAAAGTGGCTTCTCGGGGAGCAACGTCAGCTTAGATGGACTCTGGAGTCTCAGCCCTGGCCGAGACACCAAAAAACTAAAAAAAAAAAAAAAAAAAAGGGATTGACCCTGGAGAAAGAAGAGACGAGTCGGCAAAGGAGGAGAAGAACAATACAGTAATGCCCATGTTTCTCGCGAGAATGAAACAACACAGGCATGGATGGGGATGGCGAGTTGCTGACAAGGGAAGTCAGATCCGGGACGCTGCAGTGACGGTCGTCGGTGAGTGACTGTCATGGGCTGCACGGGAGGAAAGGAGAGGACAGGAGAGGAAAACAGGCAAAGAAAGAAACCAGAAACAAGATAGACAAAGAAATGTGCGACGTTGTCGATGCGTTGGTCTCGACTCTTTGCTATTGTTCTGCCGCCCCCGGAAGTTGGAAAGTCTATTGTTGTCGAAATCGGGCTGGCGGTGAGGATCCATTGACCTCCACATCGGGACTAGCGCCCGTGCCGGCTCAGCCGTGTGGCAGGTGGGGCCTTGCTTTTTCGGCAGCCAAGGGAAGGGAAGAGCAGTCTTTGTCCTTCCTTCCTTCTCACTGTGTCTCTTGTCTTTTTTTTTTCTCCCTTGATTGACAAGGCATCCAGAAAAGCCTCCCAACTCCCAACTCCCACCAGTGCGGCCTTGAATGAGAAAATAATCTTGGGTGTCCTGACCCAGCCCAATCTTGGGCGCGGCTTGTCATCATTCGACACCTCTACACAATGTCATCTTGTCAAGCGCCACACCAATGTCATCATCAGCCTCTCGCCTCAACTGCCACACCCTTGGTCGGGGACACCCTTGGTCGGGGCCACCGGAGGAATTCAGCAATCCTTCCTCGTTCGTGCCTCGGTTTCTGTGCCGTCGTCCACAAGACGGCGATGGTCACTGGTGTACCCAACGTGTGAAACCTGCTGGTTTCCGGCTTTCTGGGGATCGTCTTGGCGCGGCTCCGGATAGGACCGAACTATCTGATTCTCGTCTGTCTGCAAAAAATTTCCCCGAGAACAAGGGTCACTGAAGCATAGAGACAGGCAAAATGGCGAGTTATTGGATATTTTACGACTTCAACCCCAACGCACCTTATACCCCGTGGCTGGGCCACCTTGGAGGTGCAAGCCTCCAGGGTCTTCTTGGACGATGAGATCGCCTTACTCGCCGGCCACTGATTCTGGAGGCTGTCTCAATGAGGCTGTGAAGATGCTTGTCGTGTCTTGCACTATTTGGACGTGCGTAGACTCATTCAGGGTCTTTTCTCCGCGAGGCCAGGATAGTAGTCAAAAAGTATCAGACCAAACGCATCCACAGTCCAACCACCG
This sequence comes from Claviceps pusilla, assembly GCA_018360225.1. Classification (NCBI taxonomy): domain Eukaryota; kingdom Fungi; phylum Ascomycota; class Sordariomycetes; order Hypocreales; family Clavicipitaceae; genus Claviceps; species Claviceps pusilla. The sequence continues at coordinate 33,083 of SRPW01000149.1, read as the reverse complement.
TTTCAACTTTTTCACGGAGAGGCCCAGCTGTATCGCGCTTTCATCGTCAAGTCCCCTCGCAAAGAACCCGTCAGGTTCTCAGCGGTAATAATTCCGCCCACCCCGTCAGCTTGCGGGATCCCTCCTGTCCTTTCCCCGAGCCTAGCGAAAAGGCTTGCAGACTTTTTCGTCCCATTGGTAGGGATAACAATAGGAACGGTGACAATACAAGCTCGTCTAATGGGGACGGATCCCTCTTTGTGGTTTGTCAGACCACTTTTTTGCTGCTTTGTCCCTCTTCTTGAAAACATGTTGGATTGTTGTCTCTGGAATGGCCGCGTGCGTGATGCGTGAATGCGTACATGGACGCCTTGCGTCAAGACGCCCACTTGCATGGTCAGCCCGCACGACATTGCGGCAGGCGTACACGTCCAAGAAGCACCAGATGACATGGCGCTTGTTGGATGATTTGACGACGGCTTGTATCTATAGACAACCTCTGAGTATTTCACACCCGTTGCTTGCGCCACCACACGTTATCGACGCCACCTAGCAAAAAGACACTTTCTCCGCATATTATTTTTATTATATGTACCAAGTGCTCTATATCTGGGTAGTTATGCCATGCTAGATCCCCAGGCGAACTCATCCTCATTACCTAAGTCATGTATTTTTGTAAAAGCAAACATGTGTATATTGTATGACTGCACTACGACATTGTCTTTTCCACTAATTTTCGTTCCTCTTCAGACCGGCATGCAAATGACACCCATTGGCGCAGCATATCAGGAGCTGTTCGGGCTTATCCTTGCGGCGTCAACGACATGGTGTACCGTGGTCCTGATTATGTGGCTTTCTGTTGAAACCATCCGTCACTCGCCATGTCATTGCACCGAGCGCGTCAAGATCAATCGTGCTGTGTTTTTGCATGGGCATAGAAAGGGGGGTATGAAGGTATATAACCAGGGTGAGTTTACCGAATGGCAGTATAGCGTAGCACTACCTAGTAACGGGAGTGCTTTGTCGGATATAGTAAACTATCTTTTCAAGTAGGTCTCTTCAAGCTCAGTTCTGTAAGTCTTGGGTGTAAAGTCATTCAGGGGTTGTACTGTATATCTTACTCCGTCCATCACAGGAACAGACAACTTGCTGCAAAAAAAGAAAAGAAAGAAAAAAAGAAAAGAAAAAAGAAAAAAGCACAACTTTGCCCCCCGCATGTCCAAGCCAACCCTTTGTCTTGCAGAGTCTGTGCCCCGGTGAGATGGTTCCCGCGAGAAAAGCCGCGTGGCTGGCTTGGCAAAGGGATCAAGACGGCCGAGGCAGTACATATGACACTGCATGGACGTCTATTCCGTGCATGAATGGGACTATTCCATCCCAAACAGGATTCTCTGAATCAAACCATCTCGTTCGGACAGACCAGTCCCGCGCGCTCGGATTCCCCGTGCCCCGAGTTGCATGCCCTGGCGCTGCTATTGTCCCCATTGGGCCGTGTAGTTTCTATTCAGAATGACCCTCGTAGCGGCACGGTCCATTGCAGCAAACATGGCTTGTGGAAGGGTGGCCGTTGGATATATTGCACTCATGTTTTGTTGCTGTTGTTCGTGTTCTTGTTTCCGCGGTCCTGCGTCGGCATCGGTCTGTCGTCGCTTTTCGATATGGCACTGGCACGGGGGAGTGAGAGTGCTGTGTGTATCTGCCGAGTAGAGACTTGACTTTGTACGGCCTCTTCCTATGGTCTACTGTGTTTGTTTGGTTTGTTGGGGTTGAGGTTTGGAGAGGTGTGTATGTGTATGTTGTTTGGATGGACGGTTGGGTGGGTTGGACTTGATAATTAGGCTTTTTCGGGTTAAAAAAAAAAAAAATAAGGATATCGAAACGATGAAGGAGAAACGAAAAAGAAAAAGGCAAAGAAAATTAAAAGATGATAAATAAATAAAATAAAAATGTTAAGGAGTAGAGATATAAAGCTATAAGACAGGTTATACAAGAAACAAAAAGGAAAAGAAAGAAGAATATATATAATAAGCATTTATACTAGAAGAATAAATATGAGTAGTCAAAGACCAAAGAATGAGGCAGACGGTATAAACTTTCAAGACTTAAATACAGGAAAGAACCAGTTATGAAGAATAAACTAGGTGGATTAGTCCTTTAGAGGTATCGTGATTAATTTCCCGGGTGAGCCCAACAACCCAGCCGTTGAATAGAGAGCTTACTAGATCCTCAAAGGCCGCCCGAACTTACCGACATCATAGAGGCAGGCAAATCGTGCGACTCCTTCCGGCAAAATACAGCCGGTCCTTGACTAGAGCCTTATGCCGGCCGAATTTATCGTCATCCTAGGCACATGGTGAGCGTCGGGTACCCTAGTCCTAGCTTCTTCTTTGCAAGCTGTTCCCCCCCCTCTTTCGTCACCTTTTGTGCTGGCTATTTCTCCTCCTACAACCAACTTCTTTTGTAGACGCAAAGTCCTGCACAATCCTGACGCTCCCCAGCAGTACGTCTTTACAGGAAAACCTCATGTTCAAGATGTAAAGCGGGACGACTGTGCTCCTTAGCTTGCCTGCTTCCTCGCACAATGTTTTCCACTCCTCCAGCCAAAGCTCCGCTTCGTCCGAGAAAGAAGCTGGAAAGCAGAGAGAAAAGAGCTTACAGGAAGCCAAGGCCAAGGCTCACTGTCTTTGTTATCATGTTCTCTACATCTTACACGTGAAGCGCGCTGGGGAGTAGCCGCGGCCACGATACCTCTGAAGTTGCCAAAGTTTTCGGCCTCCCGCTGTAGTCTAAAGAACGTATCCGGTGTGCTTTCTCATTCCGCAGTCTTCTGTCCAACTCCCAATATCGACGCTCATGTCCCCTGTGGAAACTCTTTCATCCCTTCTCTCCAGAGGATGCCTTGATCGATCAAGTCTTACTCAACTCTGATACTCATGCAACTCTGAGCCAAAAGGGGCTCCGATCTGCGATGATGACGTGTTGGTCTATTGAGCATGAATTCCGCTCGCGGCGTTGGCTCGTCTCCTCTTGTTTTAATTAGACGAAAAACCTCGACAAAGGACAGGAGAGTCCGTGTAAAGCATAAGCAGCTTCAAAGAACATTATTTCTTGACTTCGTAGTAGCACATGTTACGCAGCTGATGGCCACGTCCGTAGGCCCTCCAGGTGAAGAACAAGACCATGCAGCGCGGACAAGGCTTCTTTCGAGTATACTTTGACGACGCTTCTTCAAAGCATTTGATTTCCATGAGAGTTGAAAGCTGGGGTCGTCTGTAGTAAAGCAACAGAAGTTGTGCATTTTGACGCCCAATCTGGTGTCTTATTTAGTACGCGGCTCCTGATAAAATGGTTAGGATAAAAAACTATTTTAGGGATACGTTTAATTTACTTGCTGTCTTGAAACTGTCCTCTCGGGCAATTTATGTTACTACCTGCGCATCGTAGAACTGTTTTATCTGGACCTCACGTTCTTTACCTGCCATCTTAAACTGTTTATTAGGAAATGTATATTATATACTCGCTTGTCGTAGAAGTGCTTCATCAGGGAATCCATGTTATGACTTGCGTATCTTAAAACTCTTTCATTGAGGGAATATGTTTCATCTGCTGCTCATCGTCAAACTGTTCCATCAGGAAATATATGTCACGACTTGGCCGTCTTTTCCAAGCCCATCTCCCCATTATTCCTTTCCCTTTTTGTCCTCTCTCCCCTCGGTTCTCCCTCCTGTCCTTCTACAACTGCCCATCCCAAAAACCCACGTCCTGCCGTTCCCCATCTTCCCATCAACCAACACCGAAAAACAAATGCCAAGACACCATTCCGTGCTGCTTGCTCTGCTCTTCAACTTTCACCAAAACAGTACAAGTGAAAATACCCTTCTCATTTACGGAAAGAGTACCACTTCCCATAAATAAAGAATAAAAAAGAAAGAAGAAGAAGAAAAATGCCGATATTCCAAGATCGAAACTTCGCCACGTCAGCCGCGGAATGTGAAATTGGACCCCAGCGTCAAGTATGCTCCCTCTTACTCGTAAAGTCGCACTCCAACCATCAATCGTGCTGAAACTGCGCCACAGAAAAGCACCGTGACTCGTTCCATTCAGCAATCTAAAAAGAAGAGACAGAGAGAGAAAAAAAAAAGGTGTATAATTACAAGAACTTATTCACGCCTGCCCATCATTTCCTTCACAAGACTAACCGTCCAGGCTCCTCCTCCAAAATGGCCTTGCACCTCTCCAGAAACATGTGCGCTCTGTGCTCCTCTTCCCTAGGCACGACGAGGCTAAAGACGTTGAGACCGCTGGACAGACCAGGGACGGTCGAGATGCTGGGCGCGCGGACAGCCTTCTTCTTGTTCTTGGGCGTGCTGGTCAAGAAATCGAACACATCGGGCTTCTTGCTGCTGCTAGTAGCCTGGGTGGGCCGGTCAAGCAAACTGCTGGGGGGCACGGCGGAAATCTGCGGCTGGTACACGCCACGGGTACCGCTGGCCGCGACCTTGACCTTGTCCAGGCCGAGAACCTGGTCGAAGAGTTCGTTGGCCGTGGGGGCACGCTTGGCAGGTGGTAAGTTGTCGTTGGCAACTTCGGCAGCGCGGCTTATAAAGGTCGAGAGGGGCATGAAGACGCCGAGGGTTTCTTGGATTCTGTGCTGCACCTCGACGACCTTGGCTAGCGACACGGGGACATTGATCTCGGACGGTAGGACCTGAGGCGGGGCCGGTTGGGCCTTGGGAGTCTGGGCAGCCGAAACAGCTGGCTTCTTCTCCGCGACTTTGATGTTGCTGAGGTCCAAGTGGGCGAGCTTCTTGAACATGGACGACAGTGTTGCGGGAGAGTCGGCGCTGATGCTGCCGAGGTGGGCGAGCACATCGCCCTTGAGCAGCCGACCGTTGGGGCCGGTGGGCTTGATCTTGGTCAGATCCTCCTTGCTCAGGCCGTGCTGGTGCACAAGCGTCTCGACGGACGGCATCAGCGGGTATCTGGGCTCGTAAGCCTGGTTGCCTGCAGCGTCAACAGCAGCGGGCTTGTTGGGCGAGGACGAGGAGGACTGTTGGTCCTTGGACACCTTGGTGGACGCAGAAGCAGAAGAGCCATAACTGCTGCTGCTCTGCTGCTCCGCCCGCTGCTGCTGCTGCTGCTCCGCCTGCTGATCCTTTGGAATCTCGAGCGTCTTGATATCATCTCCAGCCTCGGCAAGCACCGCAATCCGGGCGCCGACCTGAACGGCCTTGGCACCATCCGGCGCCATAATCTTCATCATGATGCCGTCTTCCTGGGCCTCGACATCCATGGTCGCCTTGTCGGTCTCGATTTCGAGCAGAACGTCTCCGGCGCTATACGTCTCGCCCTCCTTGATCTTCCAAGATGCAATGTTTCCTTCTGTCATGGTAGGCGAGAGCGCGGGCATGACGAAGTTCTGGGCGGCGAGGCATCGTGCTGACGAGGTGAAGCCTGGATTGTGAGGGAAGAAAGGAAGAAGCAATTTTTTTTTAGTATTTTTATGCATCATATCGATTCAGAGCGAGACTGATAGAAGACGTACCTCGACAGACGCTCCTGCTGCCCACCACGCGAGCCGATGCACGGCATGCAGCGCCTGCCAACGACGACGCCATGGCAGCTCTCAATTGAGCGAGTGTTGGGCGCGCGAGCGTGCTTCTGTCGGATGAAGGGGCGAGGGAAGGGGGAGATTGTGAGTCGAGCGCCGGCTGCTTTTCGAAGATCGGGGTCACGTCGAGTTCTTTTGTTAACCGGGCAAAAAAGAAAGAAGAGAAAAAAAAGGAAAAAAAAAGGAAAAAAAAAAAAGACGCCCCAAATTGCGAGCTTTCTTTCGCGGGAAGCTGTTGGGGGACGTTCCTGCCACCGCTGCAGGTCGAGAACTCAATACCGGGGCAGAGCCAGTAGCCGAAAGCGGCTTAGTCTGGTCTCCGGTTCCTTATCTTTTAGTTTTTTTAATTTTTTTGGTGGGACGCAGATTTGTCGTACGCACCAGCGGTGGGAAGGCAGGTGCGTGTGCGTGTGCTAATCGTGATGACATAATTTTGGCACCTGGATGCAGTGGATCCACTCGAGAAGCCGAACAAAAGTCACCCAACCCAGCCAAAGAGAAGGGGTCCAGCAAGCCGAATCACGTTGTCGCGTCAGCCTCGACATAGCACATGCATCTTTTCTTTTTCGTCCTCTCTGATCCATCTACGAGTCCATGGTGAAATAGAGTCCTGTCACGCCGCACACGATACGACACGACCCGACCAAGTAGACTCCCGCATGGCCAGCTTCTCGAGGGGCTTCTCCCTCCTTTCGAGCCGTCCGTTGGCCGCACCTCGCTCCGTCGGTCCGGTCCGCTTCTTCACATCGTCCCTCGCACGTCTACGAACGACGCCGCCCGCCCTCGCTCCTTCGCCCTCACAAGTGATCAAGTCTGCGAAACAGACAACAGTCTCGAGACCACCCTCATCCGCCTCGCCAAAACCAGCAGCCGCGGGCACCGTCGTGTCGCCCAGCCGATATGCCTTCATCAAGAGCCTGACGTCCAAGCAGACGCCGACCATCCTCTACGAGGCGCCCTCGCATTTCTGGTTCTACTTTGGCTGCTGGTCCAGCGGAATCGCCATCCTGGGCTGGACCGCCCTCACCGGTCCGACCGTCATTCAGCAGCCAGAGGGCATCCCGCAATGGGTGGCCGTCGTCTTTGGCGCATCGTACATGCTCCTCGGCGCCATGGGCTTCTATATCATCTCCAAGACGCCCAACATTGTCAGCACCATCCGCGTCTTGCCACCCGTGTCTGCTGCCTCCGGCAAATCCATCACCACGGCTGCCGCTCCTACTGCTATCACCACCTCCGCTGCGGCCGTCGCCGCGGCCGCCCAGCCCCAGCTCGAAGTCACAGTCAAGCGCATGGTGCCCTTCCTGCAACCCAAAATCATCACCACTCAGCTCGACAACGTCTCTCTCAAGTCTCGCTTCTCCTTACCAGACGAATACGTCCCGGAGCTGAAACGGCTAGAGCTGAGGCAGCAGCAGGAGCAGCAGCGCAAGGCCCTGCACAGGTTTGACATGCAGCACCTGCTGACCATGCCGTTTCGGAGGCTGGGCAGAGCCCTCGTCGGCATGTTTAGAGGCGTGCGCGCGGCGTGGACGGACATGGGATTCGGGGCCATCAAGGTGGACGGCAAGTTCTATAAGGTGGATGTGACCAAGGGGTTCGCGCACGACGGGTTCCGGACGCTGGAGCAGCTTGTGCACGTTGGATTTAAATAGTTTTTTTTTTTTAAAAAAAAAAAAAAAAAAACAATCCTCAAGCTGTCAAATTTTACGACATGATTGGCGTTTCACATATGGAGAGGTAAAAACTGTCACAAGCTCCATACTTGGGTGAGAAGTGTATTCAAAATAACAGGTATATAGAGGTGGGAGAGGGTGTATTCAAAACAACATGTGTACACGGCCACCTAGGAGAACTAGGAGAACTAGGAGAACTAGGAAAACTAGGAAAACTAGGAAAACGCAGCATCAATGGCCCAGCTCACGTCATCATTGTACGAATTCGCACCATCAAAGTCATTCTCCCCCCCGTTGCTCGCCGTATAGAGCCTGTAGTAGTAGTGGCGGAGGAAGCGAGTGGGATAGTTCCACGAGCGAATGGATCGTCCCGAGCCGTTGAGCCCCGCGAGGATGCAAAAGGTCGCGTCCTCGGCGAACTGCTTGGAGCCGTCATTGGCATGGAGCACGAGGCGGTAATAGAAGTGGCGGAGGAAGCTGCCGGGCCGTTGGACCGACTCGAAGGAGTAGCAGGCGCTGTTGCCGAGTCCGGTGCGGACGGTCCAGCTGGCCCGCATCTTGAGGTCTGCGGCGCTGGTCAGGGAGACGGGCTGGAGGGTGATGGTGTCGGCGTTGTCGGCGGCGTTGTCGGCGGCGCCGTGGACCATGTGCCGCGTGGAGCAGCAGGCGGCGGTGGCGCGGAAGGAGACGGAGGAGCCGACGGCGAGGGCAGATCCTTGGTTGAGCGCGGCGGGGGCGTACCTCGCGGCGGCAATGTCGGCGTGGACGGCGTCCTCGGTGGCATCGGAGGGGAAGCCGGCGGTCATGACGCCCTCGTAAAAGGTGCCCTGGGCGCCGTGGCTGTTGTCGCCGCCGATGCCGAGGAGGACGGCGCCCTCCTTGCTCATGGGGCTGTAGCCCGTGGCGTTGGGCCGGACGCCGCTGTAAAAGGTGAACATGGGGCCGGAGCGCTGCGCGTCGGCACCGCGGATGGCCCAGTGGTCCGGGCGGCCCTTGACGACGGCGGTGACGAAGCGGGACGTCATGGACGGGTCGGCCGGGTTGTTCTTGGGGCTGAAGCCGGAGAAGAGGCCGTTCTCGAGATCGGCCATGATCCAGGGGCCGGAGCCGGCGCCGGAGCCCCAGTACGTGTTGGCGCCGTAGTAGATGGCCTCCATGTGGCCGCTGCCCGTGTCGGTGCCGCTGACCTCTGCGTTGCCGTAGTCGAAGCAGCACTGGTCGTTGTAGTGGCTGCCGTCGAGCACCGCATACATGCCCTGGGGCTGGTCCTGGACGGCCGTGCCGTTGGCGGCGTCATTGCGGTACCCCGTGCCGGGCGAGATGAAGACGCCGTAGGCCCGGTGGCCGTTGAGCGAGACGGGCGCGCCGATGGCGCTGGCGAGGTGGTCGCTGCCGTCGGGCTCGGGTCCGCGGAACCCGCCGCGCGGGGCACGTCGCAGGTGGTTGCCGCGGCCGGACTGGTCGTAGATGACGGAGATGAGGCACGTCGTGTGCGCGCAAAAGGCGTCCTGTGCGGCGGCATCGGCCACGCCCCGGGCCCCGGTCGCGGATGCCCGGAGCGGCCGGAGCGGGGCGATGTTGGCAGCCGCGCCGTCCGAGCCCCGCACCACCTGGTACAGCGGCCCCGTGTAGGCCTTGTACAGTGCCCGCGTTGTGCTGTGGGCGGCCACGCACGGGGTTCCGCCCCTGGCGTAGATGTCGCACGGTCCGGAGAGGCCCGGCCCCACGAGGCACCCTGCAGCGGCGAGCAGGGACAACGGACGCGACCACATGGACGACGAGGGGTGGTGGATGATGAAGACGAAAGGGGGGTGGTATGGGGAAAAAATAAAGGGATTCTCCTAACCAAAGCCTTTCTTTTTCTTCCCTTTAATGCAGGAAGCGCTGCTCTTCTTTTCAACCAAATGGTTGGCGCATCTACGAACCTCCAAAATATTCCCGGTGTCTCCGGCTCGAGTGGTCTGTTTCCGAAAATGACCACCAGGTTGCGGCACAACTAGACGCGCCAGTAACGATTTTTTTTCACTTTGTGGTTCGAAATGAAGCGAGGAAGAAAAGAAGGAGAGAAATAGGAACAAAAAGACCTCTTATGTGTGTCGTCGTCCCCCTTTTCTTGTTTCCCTTTTTGCCCACTGTCTGCTTTTCTTTGCCGTCCTGCTCGCCATTCAAGAAAGGTCCCCACCGCGTGACTAGGTCCATATCTCGATGCTGTTTTTACTTGATACATGAACATTGGCGACCTCGAGGTAACGTCGCCGCCACCACCTCTTCACGCCACGCTGTTGCAGCGCATGAGAAACACTTCTTCCTCCAGGATTTCCATCCTTCCCATACCGCGCCGCCAAGTCGCAAAGGGGCCGGACGCTGTGAGAAGGGTGTCCCCATATGCCGGGCAGACACCGGCGGCATAATCGTAGGGCGGCGTATGGCGCGGGGGGGTTCTTTCATTCTTTTCTTTCTTTCTTTTTTTTCCCCAAAAAAAGGGGGTATTCTTCAATCTTTTCTTCTTTTATTTATTGTATATAGAATGAATATGGGGTTGGCGGCGGCGTTGTCTCCCAAGACGGACATTCTTGATGTGCTCGTCTTTGTAAAATACACCTGTGGCCAAACTGTTACTTAGAAGCATGTATTTCCAGCAGAAATAAAAGAAGAAATGAAAAAAACTGAACAAGAAGAAAAATGAATGAAAAATGTAACAAGTCAAGAAGCACCCAAATGTGTTACACGCTATAGGGAATACACTATATAGGAATCTTTCATTCCAAACGTCTTTATTTTTTTCTTAGTATCTTATTTTCCTATTTCTGTTTATATCCTACCTCTTCTTCTTCCCGCATTAGACACATGCCGCGTTTCTGCATGCCGTTTTGGCAACACACCAAGCATATGTTTGCATGAGACAGACAGTCATGCCATCCCGGCCTCTTTGCCCAGCAATACGGGAGAGCTTGCCACCCCGGACCAGCTTCTCCCACTGGCGCATGGCAGGCAGACATGATGCAGACGCGTTGGAGTGACCCTCTGTCGTCCAACTACTGGATGGAGAGGGATATACCAGGACAGGCTGGGCCCAGTGGCCGTCTTGCACTCCGTCGCATGAATATATATACAAATACATGCATACATATATACGTGTATATATATCTTGGCATCCTTGGCTTCGGAGACGCAAGGAGGACGTTACCACCTCTTCCAGTACATGCGACCGAGATATAGACAGTCTTTCCAGGCGGCCAATGTATCATGCCTTGGTTCGTGTCCAGGAGCCCGGATGGTCACCTCCCGACACGTACTTCCTTCCGACTCAGCCCGGCTTGGAGGCCATCGATGCCCCGTGTAGCGGCACCTCGTTTCAACGCGGACTGTAGCTCCGGTTTGAGCCCGGAAGCATCCGCTTCTATCGGGGCAGGTTCAGTCGAGTTTGATTTGTTGCTTGCTGACACAGACGCGGACGGTCTCATTGCGGCTGTGAATGCCGATGACTGCTGTGTCTTATACTTGTGGTCCGTCCAGGTGTTTCTTCAAACATGTAGCAGGCATTGGGTGTAGAATCATTCAGGGGAAGTACTGTGCACACGTAGTAGATGTGCAGACAGACTACGCAGAAGCACATCCGTTCATCCGAGCCCCGGTCACGTATCTCGCTCGGGTGTCAGGAGTGGAAATAGAGTCGGGTGTGGTATATAGAGTATGTAAACAAGACATGGAATGGAAATGAATGGAGAAATAGCCAGAGAACTGTGCGCCGAAACATATGTATATGGAATTATACACAGAAAGACATCTAGAAATACACCTAGAATTATGCACATAAATATACACAGAAGATACACAAAAATATACACACACCCTGCCCGCTCTCCGAATATCACCCCAGGCCTTCCCACAAGAATAACTGCATCCAAGCACAATCACATCATGCTTCCCCTCGACTTCCAAGCCCTTTTCTGAGCGCCCCCCCCCCCCCCCCCCCCCCCCCCCCCCCCCCCCCCCCCCCCCCCCCCCCTCTCCTCTCCCTTCCATCTCTTATCACTCCTAGCCTTGCTCGATGCCAAGAGAAACCACGACAAATACCATCAGGAAGGAAAAAAACATGACCATTCGCCACGAGAGACGCCACGCAAGGCAGCAGCAAAGGTGTACTCGTCCCGCCGATGCGCAAAAGACGAACCAAGAACAAAAGATTCGTTGGTTGCAATTCCGTTCCCTCGTATCTATCCACCAGACCGGTTACAGCATCCCGACACAGAAACACAGCACACGGCGCATCACCACCTGCACAACAGCAACAGCCGCCGCAGGTCACGACAAGGAACACAATATGCAGTTCCATTCACAAACACATTCCGGTGCAACGTCATACCCTATTTCCCGGACATTATCTCCGGAACTGCGTCTTCATCTTATGCTCATGCCGGCCATGAGCTCTGCGTCTGCAAGTCATCCGCTCGGTCGGTGAGTCGACAACCCCCGTCCCCCGTCCCCCTTCCCCGCCGGATCTATTTCCCGCCGGGGAATGACGTAGAAAAAAAGAAAAGAAAAAGTAAAAGCCTAAAAAATGAAATAAAAAAAATATGAGAAATATCTACGAGTGTCCTCTGGCGGGGAACCCTGGCATCTCGAACATCTCATGTCGTCATTGCCAGTCCGTTGCCGCCTGTAATCAATCCTTCGAGAAATAAGAGCAAAAACTCCGTCAGAAACGGGCCACTTCGTCTGATGAGCATGGCATGGGCGCCAACAGTTAGACAGGGCAATATTAAGGCTCAAGCTGGCTGGCCGCCGAGTTAAGCATCTCAAAGGGCAGACGCAAGCAGTGTTCGTCGTTTATAGGAGCCAGGACGGTCAGGATCATGAAATCTCATCGTTCATCCGCGGCCTGCTCATAAGCGCGCTTCTATACACATGTTGGTAAATTTGTGAATAGCTGAGGCTTCTCTCCCACACGTGATATCTTCTAATCGTCGCATACTCTGTACAAGTCCGTTTGTCAAGGTCACCGTAAAAAAGCTCCGTCAAGAACCCCGACAAGAACCACGATAAAGAATGGTCAAGAATTCCATCGATGGTCCCGTAAAATCACGTCAAGAATCACGTCAAAGACATGCATAGAAACGTCTCTCCCGTTATAGCCAAGCACGTCAAAAGCCGGTTCTGTAACCCCATGGCCCGCCGCCCTTTCATCATCGTGGATCCCAACAGCCCGTAACATGCAGTCCCCACCTCGATTCGCCCGAGGATACCCTGCCGCAGCCGTCCGATGCGAACATGGTGCCATTTGGAAGACAAGAGGGAGGGAAAAGCCTTGAAAGATTCTGCCTCTGCCCACGCAGTCAATAGCCGGCGGCTCGCGCCATCTGCACGAGGCGGTGAAGGGTTGACACTGGGGCAAGGCGACCCCGGGATCTGTCTGGGCCGTCTGATTGACTGTGACGGAGTGCGGAGGGTGACGGAAGGCGACGAACCGACTGCGACAGATTCGTCACTAAGAAGCAGCGTCAGGTGCCATTTCGGCCATGTGCGTGCGCGTTCGGTGGGATGAACAAGGCTGGCTTTTCCAAAAGGAAAAAAAAAGGGGGGGCAAGACAAGAAAAAAAAAGAGCATGTGGTCAAAATGCCCAATTGACTATCCAAAGCAACAATGCGCTGGTTTGGACTCCGTGGTGGCTTCAATGATTTTATTTCTGGAAACCATTCAACAGCCGCCCGTAGCGCCTCATGATCTCGGCACGCGCCCGAAACGCCTGGCCCAGTGAACTAAATGACCAAGTCAAGGACCACAATCTGGCCTCTGTGTGTGTTCTTTTTTTGTTCTCTTCTGCCCCAGGGGGAGGAGAGATGGGGCGAATGAGATGGACGATTGCCTGGATGGAGCTCGGGAGACAGCCAGCCACAACCATCTCCCACAAAACCTCAACCATCTTTGTTCACGGCTGGCATGCTCCATGGACACGCCCTAGTTTTGACGCGGAAAAGAAGGTGGGCCGTGGAAGCAGCCATTGGGCGTAAAAGAATGCCATAGACCTCGCGCCACCCGGCATGGGCGTCGTCTTGTTGCTTTGTGCTTTGTGCTTGCCGTCGAACCGTTTCCCACTATGACGTCTGGCGTCCTGGCATAGGGGCTTGTACAATCCGGAGTGGGGTTCGTCGTCGCAAGGGAATTTTGAAAAAAACTCTTTTTCTGTGCCAGACACCAGAATAATTATGGCGAGGTGCTGGGAATTTCGCTGGGCCACTACCTAGGTAGGTAGGTAGGTAGGTACTTTGAGAAGTTTGACTCAGCCAGTACGAGTACCTCGGCAGGTAAGAGTGGCAGAATAAGCGCATCTGCGGCTCTGTCGAATCTTTTGCCAGATCGAGTAGCAGATTGTGATTAAAAAGAATTAAAAAAGAAAAAAAAAGAAAAAAAAAGGAAAAAAAAAAGTTAGAGTCGAAGCTCATGTGCAAATGACATGTAGGAAGCGGGAGACGATGGATGGACGAGGGAGCGCGGGCGGTGCGGGTGATGTGGGTTGGTGTGGGCGAAACTCGGTGCGTTGCCGCTGGTGGGCAGGCGCATCCGACACGCAAATGGCGGTGGGAGAACAACAGAAGTGGCCCGTGGCCTCCCAGCCGTCTGGGCACTGGGCAGCACCTTGGCGGCGGGTGGCAGCGGGTGACAGCGGAGTGGCAGTGGGCAGTTGCCAGTTGCTAGCTACCAGGTGCCAGCCGCCAGTGTTATGTTGCCGGTGAGAGACTCGAGGGAAAGTGCGACCACATCAGTTGCCACCAGTTGACATGGGACACATGGAAGACATGGAAGCATGGGGGACATGGGAGAATATGATGGCACCGCACGTCTGCGCCTGAGTCATCTACGACACCATGATGGATTCAATGTTGCGCTTGGATCTTGTGGCCTCTGTCCGATGTCTCGATAAAGTCCGATGCATACAATGTATATTGCATCGATGCTCTGCGATATGGGGCAATTGGGCTACGGCTAGAGGGCACATGGCCAATCTCGCCCGTAGGTTTGGGGTTTTTGTTTTCCAAGACCAAGACCAATAATAAAAAAGATGATGGAGATAAAAAAACAAAAATGTAAGTCAATAATAAATAACAAATAATAAAAACACACAAACCCACGACGACAAACGTCATGCAACAAGACCATCTCGGACAAAATACGGATCACGGCGGCGGTAAATGGGGACATGTCTGGCGCGCAAGACGCGCAAGACGCGCAAAACACGCTCTCCTCCAACACACCGTCGTCGTGGATTCATTCATGGTACCGACGGAACGGATCCCCCACTTCCAATTCGAACTCGTGATTCGCCTCATCCAGCCCAACGAGATGCGCCAGGCCTTTCGCCTCGCTCCTGTCTTCCTCTGTTGATCCTCTCCCTTTTCTTTTCCTGCTGGGGACAGGGGGAGGTTGCCCACAAACGAAGCCAAGTGGTCGGTTATCATCCATCGCAGATTTTGACTGCTCAGTTTGTCGGGTCATCTAGGTGGCTAGAAAATCCGATCCCTTGTTGGAGGATCTCCAGGCAAGGCAAGGGGGCCCTTTTTAGTTTGCAGGCCTCGGATGCACGATGACATGTTTTTTTTTTTTTTTTCCTCTTCCATCCGGGCCATCCCCCTTTCCTTCCAAATCCCTCCACTGCGATAAATCGTTCGTGTGGATGATCATGACATCACTCGCCCATTGACAGAGCAAGGCTTTGTCCCCTCCTCTCGCGATACTCCTCTCGTAGATTTTTTTTTACCCCTCGACGTCTTTCAGGAGAAGGAATAGTATCGCGACCAAACCCCTCACGCGGGGGAGACGAGATGGGTGATTATAGTATCCCTACACGGACGAACCACTTGGCGCGCGCAAAACGCCCCAGCATGACGACATGGCAAAGCTTGTAAGGCGGTCAAGCAGTGTCCATTGCACGAGTACACGAGTACACGAGTACACACGGACACGGACGACCTCGTGATGAGGGCGAAATGTTTTTTTTTTCCTGTGTCGATTTGTGATACTCGAGCTGAAGTTAGGGTGCCAGCAACTGTAGCCGACTTGCCCACGTTTTGCGGGTTGGTATTAGGGGTTCTTTGCTTCCTTCTGTCCACTCTCTATTCTTTCTTTTTCTTTCTTTGTTTCTTTTCTTTTTTCTTCTTTTTTTAGCTGAACCCACGGATGGGGAGAACGGGGGAAGGGGCCAATGGATTAATGATGCGGGTCTCACCAAAAAAAAAAAGAAAAAAAAAAGAAAAACAAAAGAAAAACAAAACGGCTGGCGACGGTCCCCATGTTTACCTCTTCCGGACCGACAACACCGCAAACACCGTAACACCGCAAACACCCTGATGAGCGGCCCCGCCACAGGCCACAGCCGTCAAATCTGGTGCCTGGTTACTGGTAGTGGGGCTTTCAGTGCTAGTGGCGTTGCAGGCCGCACGCCGGCCGTGCCTGGCTCGTAGCCTCGGGCTGGTGCTTGGTGGCGGCTGGTAGCTGGTGGCTGGTAGCTGGTGGCTGGTGGCTGTTGGCTGTTGGCCGGACTGGCCGCCACGGAAGTTGACGGGGGTTCCTGCCTGCCCAAGGATTCGTACTTGTCAATGCACTAGGAGTAGTTTATACCGGGTGAGGCTGATGTCTGACGTGTATGCATGCATGCGTGCATGTAGAGCGCAACAACCAGACAAAGCTAGAGTCTTGCATGGTTCAGAGAAGAGGAGGAAAACAGAAAAGAGGAAAAAGGAAGAATAAAAGAGGAAAAAAAGAAAAGAAAATCCCATCGGATACTGCCCTTGAAGCACACCCGAAACGCTTCCGCCCTCTCCACGCCATGCCAGCTCTCGTCGCCAGAGCCGCATGGCTGCATCCCTGCACAACACACACTCTCATACACACACACACACACACACACACACACACACACACTCCCACACAAACTCACTCAACGAGCAAGCTCCCGGCTCTTTTGGCCAGATCCGCGCCCCCCTTTCCGCCAAAAAAAAAAAAAAATGAACGAAAAAAAAAAGTCGCGGCGGTAGAGCTTGCAAGAAGCCTAATGGCCCCTCTTTGCCGTTGATGATACGCCGCCCGTCGACCAATCAATTCCTCACACGGCCGCACCGCAATAAATAGGCTCTTTCTTTCCCTGGGTTGCCGTGCTCGCTTGCATTCCTACAGATGACATGATTGTCATTTCTCATCCATGTTTTTCTTTCTTGGGGCCCCCCTTCCTTTCCGCATGTTTGACACAGATACCGTCGGTGGTGTTGGTTGATGATCCGCGAGTGCGGGGTGCTTGGAATGACGATGGGCGACGAGACAACCAAACCTGTGACGCCAGTGGGGGCGTCCCCCTGACTTTTTTTTTTCTTTTTTTTTCCTTCTTTTCCTTCAATTTTTCTTTCTTTTTTTAATAGTTATAGACGCCTCGCGAGTCAAGCTAAGGCCCGGTGCACATTTATCATTCTTCTATTTCGCATTCTGTAAAACAATAAAACATGGTGGGCATTGTATGACTTCTATTTCTATGTCCATTTCTATTTCTTCTTCTGCTTCTTCTTTCTGTTTCGCCAAAAGGGGTCACAACGGGAGGGGAAAGTAGAAGAGGGCGGGGGCCTTGCCTGCCCCACAATTTCTTAGAATCAGTGCTGAAGATTTTATCGCGGGGTAACTTTTTTGTCGGTGCAGACCGGGCACAGTCACAGCCACTTGGGAGACTTTTCGAATCTTATCAGTTGCCAAGACATCCCAAAAAAAAAGAAAAAAAAAAGAAAAGAAAAAAAAGGTCCCTTATTCGGGGAAAGGGAGTCATCAGAAAGGGGGCTGCGCGGCGTGCCATGCCGAACAAGAACTCACCTTGGCAGAGCACGGGAGTGAAAAAAAAAACATATAATTCAAAGCAAAAAAAATCCAGGTCAACACAGCAACGACATGTTTTGGCCGCGATTACACATCATGTCGATCGGGCCAAGATGGCAATCTGCGTCGCAGGCAAGTCGTGGGAGACACCAAAAAAAGAAAAGAAAACGCAAAAGAAAACGCAAGCGAGCGAGCAGCGGCAGTAACCGAAATAATCGACAGGGCAAGTATTTAATCTGAGCGTCACAACCACGGAGAGTATTCGCAACGCCACGGCTGAACTGTGCACATCAAGAGCAAAGCCCATCTGCGCACTAGGTGACTAGAAAGACCCTGCCGGCGCCTGGGGCTTAGGCGCTACCTACGGAAAATCGCATTGTGTGCCTGACGGGGAAAAAAACAAGTGTTTTCGCCAGTCAAGGTCTGGTGCGAATCATCATGGCAATTGAGCACGCAGTTTGCGTGAATCGCGTCTTTGGCGGTCGTGCCGTTCCTAGGGGGAGGGCAGAATGGACTTGGTAATCTACGAGACACTTTTTTTTTTTTTTTCATCGATCGATCGATTGATTCTGTGTTTTGTATTTTCCCCGCTCTGGTGCTCTGCATTAATGGGAATGGCAGTCGTTTTTCTAGACCATATGTATGTAATGCATCGTTGCATGAGGAGCTCGCAATGCAGCCTCAAATGCAGCCCTGCAATTGGCGCCCCGGGTCCA
This sequence comes from Claviceps pusilla, assembly GCA_018360225.1. Lineage (NCBI taxonomy): Eukaryota > Fungi > Ascomycota > Sordariomycetes > Hypocreales > Clavicipitaceae > Claviceps > Claviceps pusilla. Next base: position 15,248 of record SRPW01000149.1, on the reverse strand, counting down.
CATTTCATTTTGAACACTTTCATACATACCATATATACACTGCATGTATGAACAGAGACGACGGCCAATGCGGACAATGAAGGCAGCCAAAAAAAAAAAAAAGTAAATAAAAATTGAATGCTACGCGATGCGGAAAGCATTATTCTTGCTCCCTCTGCAGGAGATAAGAATTACGTTGATGCAGGGGTGCCAATATGCAAAGTGGGTGCCGAGTCTGCAGCCGGTCCTTGTTTGGGTTGTCATGAGAGACAGGAGCATGGCTGACTGGTCGACTGGTTGATCTGACGGGTTCAAAACGTTGGTGGTCCATCACAGACGCAGCACGCAGCACGCAGCACGCAGCCAGAAAGGGGGGGTGGGATGAGAGTGGGGGTGGGGTGGGGAATAAGGGTGCCCCACACGTGCACAATCGTGCTCCGTGACCATGCTGTCCGCTATCCATGGCACAATTGAAAAACATTCTAAATGATGGGCATGGGCCAGCGAAACAGGACGTGAGACATGGATGGAACAGGCGCAATACGCCGCACGCCATGGATCTCACGCGCGTGCGGCCTTGTCTAAACTCTGTCTGCGCAGCGCACGGCAAACTGACCAAGGTGTACTTAAGGAAAGCAGTAGGGACTACTTACCGACTGCCTACTCCTGTACCGAATCGCCTGGCAGGTAATTGGGTGACGGCATTCTCGCAGCGAGAGCCGTCCAAGAGCAGCTGCCCAATGACAGGCACAGGACTGACACGCGCAACTCGCACGCCCACGCGCAGAACCCTCGCACAGTTGGAGCTGAGGGAGCCCTTGGCCGGTCAAGGCTCCAGTTGTGGTCAAGGCGGCCAAGTCACTCTGGGTCAGTGTGGTGTGGTGAGTGGATGGGCGGGCGGGTGTGTGAGTGGGTGGAGTGGGTGTGGTGGGGATGCGAGACCCCGCCACGCTCCAATCAGCAGGGCACCACCCGGTGACTGCTGGGCGGCCTGGTGACCAGGGGCCGGGCCCGTCGAGATTGGATGCACGACTTGGCGGCAGTCCAATGTTGTGATTGTGCTTGCTTGGCACGAGGGAACCCCCGTCGGCCCAGTGGCCCTGTGGCCCAGTTGGTGTTGAAATGTTATCTCTGGCTCAATTTTCGAGCTTTGCTATCCGGGCAGCACTTTTTTTCTATCCGGGCAGCAGACGCCCCACTACAGCCGGATATAGTTTAGCGCGGCTATTTGCCAGACCCCCCCATACAATTCACATACACCTGTATGGACACACCTAATGCCCAACTATAGTTAATTATTAATTATCTCTATCTTTAAAAATTAATGCATTCTCTTTATAGTATAGCGCCTAAAAACGCGTTTTCCAGTGTTTTTTTTTAAGATCTATAATGTGTATACATTCATAGCCCAATAATTATTCTAGGCGCTATAGTTTAGCCCATAAGAGAGGCACTGCTTATAATAATGCTTATTAATAAGGAACCGCATAATCCAGCCTCTAAGGAGGCTGCTAACGTAAAGATAGCTACCTAATTATATCCTCTGCTTGTAATGCTTTTATAGTATAATTTAGCTAGCGTTACAATGTCTTTATTAGTTTTTTCCTAGCTACTCTTACCTCCTTTGTAGCTAGATCTTATAGCACAACCTCATTTTATAATAGAATTCGCCAGATACTTAGGTTTAGCTAGGCTACTGCTTATAATAAGGGTAATTAAGGAAGCATTCTAGCCTTCTTCTTATTATTTATAATTATCTAAATAGACCTGCTTTAAGTCTTTAAGGGCTCTTAGATTAAGTAGTATTAGCTATAAGCATTATAAGGCTTATAATTCTACTAGCAGTGCAGGATTTTAAGCTTGCTTAAAGCCTTCTTTACCTTAAGCTTATAAAGGATATTATAAGCATAGGGGAGGGTAAATTAAAGAGTGAAGCTACAGGTCTAAGGCTTGCATTAAGGTAAAAGCTAAATATTCTTTGTGTATGCTAGCGTAAAATAATATTATAAGATAAGCTTCTTTACTATAACGTATAATATCTATAAATGCAAGTCGCTAAGCCACTCTCTTCTAGTATATAATCTTCTTATTATAATGCTTTAAGCTATAACCTTCTACTTATAATCGCGAAGCTTTTGCTTAATATATGCCCTAGATGCCTTAAATACTATGTAAAGGTAGCCTTTACCTATAATTAAATAGGATTTAATACCCCAATATAATAATTCTATAATACTGCTTGCCTTAATGCTAAAATTAAGATAATAGCGTATGTAGCAGTGTGCCCACTACTTCCGCTAAACTATATACACTTTATTAATATACTCAAGTATATATTCTTAGTGCTTTATATATATAGTCTATATCTTTCGCCAAATATTGCAAAAGTCACAACATTGCTTAGCTTATTGTAGTTTCTTAAAGGCAAGCAGCATGCCCTAAGAGTAATTATTAAAGGCCTTAGGGTCTTCCTCTTTATTACTTTCTTGCTTATTAGAGGAATCCCTTGTATGCTTAGCTTGATTATATATGCCGCGTATTACACTAGAGTTTTTATTGCTTTAAGAATTGGTAGAATTTGGCTTATTAGCATTATTAGTATTGGCGTTCTACCGTAAGAAAATTCGTGCTTTTACGTTTTTTTTAATATACTACTAATAGAGCTGCTGCTATATCAAGGGGAAAATAGCTAATAAAGCGTTTTTTAAGGCAAACTTTATATCCGTAATAACAATAGAAGGGGGTTGAATGTGGTGATGCCGGCGAACCTTATTAAGCTTATATAATAACTAGTAATAGCTTTCTTCTTTTTTGCTAAAAGAGAAGCTAAAGCTAATATTTATAATAGTATTTTAGTTAGTAATACCAACTACCTTAAAAAGATAGAGCTTATAGCGGTTTGTATTGTATGTATTATTGATCGCAAAAACATCTGGGAAAATCTTCTATTTATTAATGCTTTCTAGATAGGTTTAGAAGACTAATTGTAAGTGATTATTGTTATTTAGCTCGATTTTATGTGGGAGGTCTTTAGCTTTAAGGATTTAAATAAAGCGTTATGTTAGGGATAATGTTATAAGATCTTCCTTTAAGAGCTAATACTATATGTTATATAGGTCCTTCTATATGAAGTCATTATAATTAGATAATTTAGATTATAAGATATTACAAATCTTATAAGGCCTAAGGCTTTAAAGCTCTAAAAGCTGCTGAATTCGCTGGTTCTATGCCGCTAAGAACTGCTAGTGAATGCTGTGTGCAGACGCGTTAAGGGATTAGCTATGATTATGCTGTATGTAAAGTACTTTATAGTACCACTGTATATTGCCTGCATTAGAGGTATATTGTATTTTTAGTTAAAATTTGCATCCTAGTAGTTAGGTTTTAGTGCGGCAAAGGCCAACGGATTCTAATGGCCTTATAGCGCTGCAGTTACATTAAATGTAGCTAAATATAACGAATTCTTTCCCTAGTTTCTTTCTTTTTATAATAGACTTTTTTATTATATAAAATCTATTGTATTTTGTAAAATCCTATAAGAATTAAAACATTTCCTTAAATGTGCTAAAATATAGAGATTCTAGTATAGAGGGGATAAGCTACTCTAAGCTATTATTAAGATTAACGTTATTAGGATCCTCCTCTTCCTCTTTAGAGGAAGGATTATTATTATAATAATTAAATTTATAAAGCGGATCTTAGACCTTATTATTAGATAATGCAAAAGGATTAAGGGTACCTAGATTTAGATTATTTATATTGTTAACTTTGCTTACATTATTATTAAAGATAGGGTTAAATGCAGGGTTGCCGCTGCCATTGTAATTAGCTAGGAGGTCAAAGATATCATTATAATTATTATTATAATCCTTAGAAGCACTATCAGAAGAGGTTTAGGAGCCCTCTAAGGCATCATTAGATATATAAATTGGGCTTTAAGAGGTCATGATAAGTGTGTGGTGCGGTGTAAGGTGGTGAGCTTCAATGCGATGATTCTTGTGAGAATTTTTTTACTACAGTAAATTCTATTTGGTTATGTGGGTAACACTGCAAAGGGTGTGGAAATGAAAGTAGGGGGTGGATGCACGAGGAAAAGTGGACTGCTGCCCGGATAGAAAAAAAGTGCTGCCCGGATAGCAAAGCTCCAATTTTCAATGGATTGGCGACTTCCACTTCCAGCCTGGCTATCCGCTCGACGCTCGACGCCATCCGCTCTTGGGCTATCAGTGATCCGCCATCCGCCATTCGTTTGGCCCTTTCCCTTCCAGGTCAACTGCTTCTTCGCGAACGCCGTTTGTTCGTTTGTTCGTCGTTGGTTGTTCGTCGTTCGTTGTCTGCTTCGTGGCTCGCACTGCCCGTCTGCCCGTCTGCCCGTCTGCCCGTCTGCCCGTCTGCCCGTCTGCCCCGTCCGCCAGCTGCCCGTCCCCCGCTGCCACCAGCTGCCACTGTCGACGTTCCATCTCGGCTGCCAAGCCCTTTTTATTTCAGACTGCAGTCCGCAGTCCGCAGTCCGCTCGCCAACCGTGCCCGTGCCCTCCAGGACCCCTCCTTCCCGAATGGACCCCTCTTGGCTCGACACTCAGATTCTTTCCTCCGTGTCGCCAAGTCGACCGACGACTCTTCTCCTCTCCTTCCTTCCTTGCGCAACTCCTTGTCCTTGACGTGCTCAAACGCAACGGGCCTTGTATCCTCCTCGCCGCCTTCCCCTTTTCTTCGACTCCGTATCGAAGGGGTCGAATTTCACCTCATGTTCCTCTCGCTCCCCGTCGTCTTCTGAGAGTGTGCATGCCGTCAACGCTCACGCCCGACGACTCTTTTCTATCTCCAGCTTTGTGCGGTTTTGGTTTCCTTGAGGTAAGTCGCTTGCGCCAGACTTTGTTTTGTTGTTGTCGTTGTCGTTGTCGTCCTCGTCGTTCTTGTCTACCCACCAAGCACCACCACCCATGCCAAAATTTTCCACCTTACAACCCGACTACTATTTTATTTTATTTTTTTCCTCTGCCTCTCTTCCCTCTATCGCGTTGTCGCTTTGATTTCTTGCTCGCATAAACCCTGCAAGCTCCCTTTGCGTCATTGTGGCCTTATGCGATGTTTGGCTTTTTTCTCTGCTTCCAGTAATATGCCTGTGAGCAGTGTTGAAAGTTGCGCGTCGCCTCGCGATCCGACGGCCCTTGTCTCCCTCATTTAATTATCCAGTACAACCTCAACAGCAGCCCCCCCCCCCCCCCTCTCCCCCTACCGCCCCCTTTTTTCTGCCTCCGCTGCTGGATGCCGCCCATAGTTGCCGATCCCGCGTCACTGCTTCGTCACACCGTGAAATCTTCATCTCTGCTTTCTATCTGTGATGTGTATCATTGCGTTACCATTAGCTGCCATTTTTCATCTGAACTCGCTCCTCGGAAGACTAGTGACTGCCTTCGAGGCCTCCAGAACAGGACATTCTTGGCAGAATTTTTTCTTCTTCTTCTTTCCACTACATGCAAGACAGCAGACTTGTCCTCATACATCCACTGGCACCAATCATCCTTCCAAGTCCCTGTGATTAACGATTGACCTGCAGCTATCTTTGCCCACTAACTTGCATTAGCAAGCCAGGTCGGTGTCATTTTGGAACCACGATTTTTCAAGCCGGCGTGTTGAGAACCGAGACGAAAGATACATTTTTTTTCTATTCCTTCGGGTTCTTCTTCACTGCTGCTCTTCAACCATCCGTCTTCTCTCCGTCTTCTTCCGACCTGCTTCCTCCTCGTCTTAACAACCTCTTGCGTCCGACGTTTGCACAAGCCGGAGCCCCTTATGTGCACATAGAAATAGCACAAAGGGGAAAAAGCAAAACAAAACAAAAACAGACAGCATGGATTCCGAAGACGGAGAACATTTTATAAAGGTAAGAAGATCAGGTGCATATATCAGGACAAGCCTCATGCCATGCCATTCCGTTCTTTTCTTTTTTTTTTCTCCTGCAGAGCAAACATTTGGTCTGACTTGATTGTTCTTTTTTTCTCCTCGTTTGATAGCAATTGGCCGCCTTCGTCCGCACCCATGAGAAGGCTCTTGCCAACGCGTTGCAATTTCAACGCCGCGAAGTGCGCCATCGTCCGTCTCAGAGCACAAGCTCAGCCACGATCCCCTCCTATCCGACATTGCCAGAACGACCTGCAACCTCTTCCTCCGCGACAGGCTCACTGGCTGCTGCCTTTTCACTAGGCTCCCTCAATTTCACCTCACATAATACCAGGTCGGCAAAATTGGCTCTTACCCCTCATCACCTCTTCTTTTTGCTTTCTCGCTTCGAGGACCTGGGAATCAATGTTGGTCCCATGAAAGTTCGCCTGGAGAATCTTCATGACAGCTCTTCATCCAGCAACTATGTCTCTTTCTTGGGCAATTCTCGTCGAACCCGTACCCGTGGCTCCGACGTGGGATCGGTTCACTCTGTCTCCAGCATGCGTAGCGTCATGACGGGCATGTCTGCCTTATGGAACAGCTTTGGAATTGGTGCCAGCATATCTGCTGCCCGCACTGAAAGGCACAAGGCAGCTATTCAGGCCGACCTGAAGTACTTGTACTCTGCCTTCACCAAAATTCCCTGCCTCCGGCTCGCCCCGGACTGGCGAGCACGGCTGATCAGTGGATTTGAAGAATTTCCATTCGACTCGGCCGTACCCATATACGTTTTTAAAAACTTGCAGGCTCTGGAGATCAACAGTCTGGACTTTCGTCAGTTCTTTGGCTGGGACCGTCTTGCCGACCAACTTAGATCTCTCAGCCTGAAGCATGCGGGCATCGAAGATCCCGCCGATATCTTGATCGATATTGTTCTGGATGATATGGATAAGAGGCGTCGCCGGACCTCCAAATGTCATTCGTCACCGACAACGTCATGGACCGCTAGCAACAGTCCTCGTCGTAGCAGCCCCGTCATCCCGCAGCCCGATCTTGTCAGAGCCGCCTCCGCTCCTGGATCTCCCGAGCATCGAAACATCCTCGCCGAGCTTCGTCTGGGTTCCCTGATGCCAAGCGAGCCGGTATTGGAGGATAGCGAGAGCTCTGATACTGCTAGACACTCTCTGTATCGGGAGGACAGGGAGACTTTTTATCAATCGCCAGGCAGAATTTCCCGACCCCGAAGCATTTCACCAGCCCGCCCGGCAAGTTCCAGAACCAACTCATCCCAAATGAGATCATCTCAGCAACGCATCCGACGTTCTGGCTCCGGAAGCTCCCACTCCAGCCTTTCCGAATCGTGGCACCATCATGCTCGGGGTGGTTCTGGCAATCTCCTGGCTCTGAATATTCTACCATCGTCTAAATGGCGCTTCTTACGACATCTCAGTCTATCCGACAATGCCATCACATCCTTTCCCTCTTCTAGTTTGGCTCCCCTTTCTAACACTCTCTGCTCGCTTGACTTATCGTCCAATCTCTTCAGTCAGATTCCCGATAGTCTAGCAACCCTTACCGCTCTCCGTGCCTTGAATCTCTCGCACTGCATGATTGATTCGCTACAATCCTTGGCGCGCAATCCACTTCCTGCCATCACTGCTCTCAACTTGCGATCGAACCGACTCGAATCTCTGGCTGGAATCGAGAAATTGTACCCGCTAGAGCGGCTCGATCTTAGAGACAACTGCCTCGCCGACCCGCTCGAAATCGCCAGATTGACAGGCATCCCCGATATTCGCGAGGTTTGGCTCGAAGGCAATCCTTTTACACGCACTCACAAGGATTATCGTGTCACGGTCTTCAATCTCTTCAGGTCCGCACCTGGCTACACAGAGGATATTGTTGTGGATGGTTCTGGTCCAAGCTTCTCTGAGAGGCGCTTGTTGGTCGAAAGAGCTCCGATTCCAGACGCCGTGCCCGTGGTGAAGGCAAAACCTCTTGCGGGCAGCCACTGTGTGGTCGATGTCAGCAAATCCCCGATTGTCTACAACGAAGTCGTGGATCCGGCTTCGTCGCGCAAGGATCGTCCTATGGCCAAGGCCGTCACAAGCGAGGTGAATTCGAGCTTCTCTCGCCGTCGCAAGGTATCCAAAAGACGTATCGTTGATCTCTCAACGGGAGACGCTGCCGCAACGTCTTTCTCAAGACCAGAAGAGCCTGTGCGTGAGACCATCAAGATCGTCAAACCGGAAGCCTCGGATAGCAACCATGGGGTGTCTTTGCACGCTTCAAAGCTCCCGACGTCGCCTGTCGTGCTGTCGAATAGTGGTACAACCAACCTTCCGACAGATTCATTGGAGAAAGCACCTGCTTCTGTCATACCACACCCGTATTCCGTCACCGGTGCACCAATAACGGAGGAGCCGGACCTGTGTCAGGACTGGGACAACAGTGCTGAGATGTATCGTCGGAAAATTGAGGCGCTGCGTGACAGAGTTGGCAGTGGCTACCTGAGTGTATTGAGCGAGGAGAGCTGGGATGGGAACACGAGTCCATTTCTATCTACTAGTGTCCCGTCCGTGGCGACACTACGAGCCAGTCATGTACCTCATCATACACCTCGAGCCCAATGCGGTTTATAGAGCCCGAATTCTGAGCTGATGTGGCGCCGTTCTGTTGGAGAAAAGAAGCAGGACGACCAAACGCCGCGGCTCCTTTTTTTTTATGGTTCTCGCCATGCACACTCACCCTTTGGATTGGATGATACCCTCGCGAAACGGACACTTTTGCAACGTTTTGCCTTGTCTTTTTTTTCATCATTGGAGCGTTTGTCTTATTCATTTTTGGCTTTGTTTCGTCGAACACCTGTGGATGCCGTGTCCAAGTTGATCGATGCTTTCATCCGATGCAATCCTCTTGAGGTCCATATTTCGATTGTGCTGCTCATGGGGCGGTTCCTCACGCGGGTATACGGAATGATTCTAGGAAGCATAGCGATTTCGGCGCTTGGGGGTTTCCTGATTTTAGGCTGACTGGTGGCTATTCTCTTTTACATTGTCTTTTTTGTTGGTTCTCACTTTTTATCCAGCCCTGTCTGAATAATGAAGCTGCCTTGTCTGGAAGATAGAAAACCTGCATTTGTTTCTTCTATATGCCGACGTGGCGTCCGATGGCCTGGGAATGGACGACGTTACGACATGTGACGGCTTCTGTTTCTCACTGCCTCCTTTTTTTGTCCTTTGCAACATCAACGACTAGTTAGAGAGCCAGTGCGGCGAATTTTATAGAGCAAGCATTGGTTGGCGGTGAATACAATTTGAGTTTTTGGATGGGAAGTAAATATCCGATAGTCGCTCGTTGCTTGATCTATATGTGGCTTTGCAACTTTCATTACGGCCATCGTGGAAGAATAATTGGCGCGCGCCACGCTAGACTCTGTGGCCCGTGAGAGATTACGGTAGTGACCATTTGACGTAAACAACTAACAGTCTGGAAATGAATGCCTCGTACGACATAACATATTCCGGGCAGGAACGGGCTGCTCGTTTGTCACCAGGGTTCCAGGTCCGTGCAGTCGGATACCAGGTTCGTACCTGGTACAGGCAGCAGCTTCCCCTAAGTGACATCCGAAAAGTCCCATGTCCCGTCTTTGTGACACGGCCAACTGTGCAGGAACCACAATTCGTCGGCTCCTTCCCCAGATATTGCAATTCAAATAAAATGCAGCCGCGCGGGCGGCCGACTCTTGGCCGAAAGTGGAAAGGCCAAGGGGTCGCGGCTGCTGACTAACCCACAGTCTGCATGCAGAAGGCTTCCCATCCATGCTCCTCTGGGCATGGGGTGGAAGGTGTTTCGAGTGGTCCGTGCGTCTGTGACTTTCAACGCGTTGTCTGTTTTTCGCTCTTCCTCTGACGACCGATGGCCTCTCCGACCACGTATTGACGAGGAAAAAAACACGCCCTCCCCGCCCCCTTTTTTCGTGTGATATCGCTTCTCTTTCCCATCTTCAAAACGCCACGACGGGCATTTGTCTCGGCTCAGGTGTTCGATTTTTCATGCGACCTGGGAGTCCACGGGTGTCCATACGTGGCTTTGAAATGATCGTCTACCCCGCCCCTGCCCCTTGACAAGGCTGCGCGCAACTCGACCGCTTGGATTCCTCTTGCTAGAACCTCGCTGCTTCCCGTAGCGCATTGTTACCACCACAATCGGATCGATACCGTCTTCTGTTCCGTTTCCCAAAGTTCGCTCGGGAGCACGACTCGTCATGGCTCCTGCCTCGCCAACACCCAAAAGGATACCAACCGGCCGCCCTCGCGGCCGCCCTCCCGGATCGACCAACGCGGCGCGAGCGGCAAGACAAGCCCTGTCTGCCGCCGGCTCGGCCACAGAGCCGCCCCCGAAACGACGAAGATATATTCCTGGGGGCCCTGGCGGCGGCGGAAGATTTATAGAAACAGACGAGTTGGACGCTCCCACTCCGACCCCTGCCCCGAGGGCAAGGTCCGCTGCGCTTCGAGCCTCATTACATGGACAACAAAGAACAGCCGCTCCTGCACCTCGACGGGAGAGAAGCACTCGGTTGCGTGCACCGGCCAGCGAGGAGCTGGAGGAAATGAGATGGGGTTCCGCCGCCGCGGTGGCGGCTTCTGTCAAGCAAGCCGAAGACTACAAACCGCGGGAGGAGCGCAGCTGGGAAGAGTTTCATCCGAATCTCGATATCGACAAGACCTTCATGGTCTTTTCGGCCGACGAAGTCGACGGAGTCTCAAGAGGCACGCCGACCACACCCGCCATGCAACTGACCGGCACGCCGCTGGCGAATGGATCCACGACTCCCTCGCGGCAGACTAACCCTGCTTCTGCTCCGGAGGGGACAACTCCGAACCCCCAGGCAAAGATCGAGACCACTCCGTCGGATGCGCAGACAGGGACTCCATCGAGAAGATCTAGACGACCGATGCGCGACGTTGTCAGCTTTTACACGTCCCGGCCGTCCGACCTGGGCACCGCTCCTCGGACGCCAAAAATATTGCCCATTTCCAACCAAACCCCCAAAGAAAGACTGGACCTCAAATTACCATCGTACCGCAAGACAAATCGCATAGAGTTGTTCGAGAGCAAGACTTTTGGTCAGGCACGTTACGTAGACAAGGCGATGAGCAACGTTGGCTACCAGGAAAGCGACGAATTCATCCGTCCGGATGCCACCTTGATCAAGGCCGTCGATACGAACGCAGAGGACGATGTCGACCTCGCACCTGTGCATAGCAGTGAAGATCATTCTCACCATTCGAGGCTCGGCCGCGTTGAATACGACATGGACGAACAGGACGACATGTGGCTGGAACATCTGAATGCCCAGCGAAAGCAGAGTGAGCTCGAGGCCATCACAAGGGAAGTCTTTGAGATTACCATAACAAAGATCGAGAAGGAGTGGCATTCCCTCGAGAAGAGAATACCAAAGCCTAATCCAAAGCCCCCGCAAACGCATCGGCCGCGATCTAGTTCTGCTGCAGCAGTCAACGGCGAGACGCAGGGCGGAGAGGAGCCGGACAGCAAGTGCGCAATCTGTGACGATGGTGACTGCGAGAACACGAATGCGATTGTCTTTTGTGACGGATGCAATCTGGCTGTACACCAGGAGTGCTATGGTGTACCGTTTATCCCCGAAGGCCAATGGCTCTGCCGCAAATGCCAGCTCTGTGGCCGGGGCATCCCCGTAAGGATATAAGCGCACACCAGCCATTCTTTTTTTTTTTTTTTTTTTTTTTTGTTCTATGATTGATATGTGATGAAATGAGATTTGCTGACTTGCCCCTCCAATCGCTATAGACATGTATTTTTTGTCCCAACACGGACGGTGCATTCAAACAGACCAACTCGTCCAAGTGGGCACATTTGCTATGTGCAATGTGGATCCCAGAAGTGTCTCTGGGAAACCACACATTCATGGAACCAGTCATGGACGTGGAAAAGGTGCCCAAGACGAGATGGAAGCTGTCGTGTTACATTTGCCACCAAAGGATGGGGGCATGCATTCAGTGTTCCAACAAGAACTGCTACCAGGCTTTTCATGTTACCTGTGCCAGAAGAGCCAAGCTCTACTTGAAGATGAAGACGAGTCACGGTGCTTTGGCCGTTTTGGACGGCAACATGGTTCTCAAAGCCTTTTGTGACAAGCACTGCCCCCTGGACTATAGCAAGGAGAACAACGTCCACCAGGCGGCGCGATCAGCCAAGAAATTTTACAAGAAGAACATGAAGGGGCGTATTTGGGCAGACAACCTGGCCATGGCCAATGTCATTGCTGCTCAGCAGCGCACCCTGGTCACCGAGGTGCCCGCCCACACGGACATGGACGGCACAAAGCACCTCCCAGGCGGCGGCCCGGACATGAGGAAAAAGAGCGACCAGCCCCCCAAAAACATGTGGAAGCTGCCGTCCGGCGCGCCCATCATCCCCCAAGCAGTCTTTGACGTCGTCGAAGCGTCCATCCAGCGATTCCCGTTCCGCAAACGCAAGGACTTTCTGAGCGAAGCCTGCCGCTACTGGACCCTGAAGCGGGAGGCCCGGCGCGGCGCCGGCCTGCTCAAGCGTCTTCAGCTGCAGATGGAGACCTTTTCGTCCATGGAGCTCACTAGGCGGGACTTTTCGACGATGGGACAAAACGGCAAGGCACGTCTGGCGCGGCGCATCGAGTTTGCCGAGATGATTCTCAGGGACTTGGCGCAGCTCAAGGATCTGTCGGAGAGGATCGTGCAGCGCGAACAGATCAAAGCGGATGCGGCGGAGCTGGAGCGGGAGTTTGTGGACGAGTGTTATTTCCCCGTGGCCAAGCACCTGCCTGGTGCGATTGAGAAGGCTATTTCGTAAGTATACAAATTCTCCTTTTCCCTTTTCGTTTCCCTTTTCCTTTTCTTTTCCTTTCTCTTCTCCTCTCTATTCCTCTTTTCCTCCCTATCCCCCTTTTCTCTTTATTTCCCTTTTCCTCTCTATTTCCTTTTTCCTCCCTATTACCCCTTTTTTTCTTAAATTCTCTTTCCTCTCCATGCCCTTTTTCCTCTCTATTCCCCCATTCCCCTTTTTCTCTCCATTCCCCCCTCCCTCTCCATTCCCCCTCTCTTTCCATCTCTAGCAATGTTCAATTGCAATGCTAAGCGTTTCGTGCTTGATAGCTTGGACAAGGCCATATTCACGACAGGATTGAAAGATTTACAAGCTCGGGTGAATAGACGATTCTATACGACTGCCATGGCGTTTGCCCAGGACTTGGGCGACGTCATTGGTACAGGAATCGTCAATGACCCTGGCGCTGCAACTGGCGGAGGCAGCGAGGCAAGATTCGAAGTCGCCGACGTGACGCCTGCCAAAACGAACTTTTTTGATATTCGGGAACGGCGCAAGCTGGGCAAACGGATCCTGAAGGCGGTGCAGCCGCTTTTGGAGGCGGCTTTGCGGGTGGAATCGGAAATTTCAAACAAGCCGTTTGAAACGCTGCAGAAAGAGTTGGACAATCTTGTGGAAGCAAGCATTGATACGTCAAGGATTACAGTCACGTCATGCACGACCAAACAGGAGGAAGGGCAAGACACCATTATGGTGGACGCAACAGACTTGTCTCAGATTACGGTCAAGAGCGGTCCCATTGATGCAGGCGGCGCCAGTGACGAGGTAGACGCCGAGGGGGACCCTATGGATACGACCGAGGATGGTGCTGGGGCGGGTGCCGAGGGTGATGCCGAGGGTGATGCCGATGGCGGCGGCCCTGAGGGCGGTGTGGAGGACGATGGAGAGGGTCAAGACGGGGGCAACATTCAAGTGAACACGTCTGGCCTGGATATGGTCAATGTCAAGTCAGAAGAAGCGGCGGCAACATCGCCGAGGAATAGCAAACGAGGTAAAAGCCACGGCCTTTTGGCATCCGAAACACCACCCGGAAGCGAGGCATACGCCAACCTGCCGCTGTCGGGCGTTCAGACAGAGCCCCCGACGCCTCCGCAATCTAATGGAAGCTTTGGCAAAGAGTCTTACGACCCTCTAACGGATGGGGGCATCCTCTGGTACCTCAAATCGATGCAACCACGGGGGACGTCGATTCTCGGGGAACATTGGGTTGGGGGTCGTGATGCGGTCCGGATGCTGAGCGAAGAACTGACCGACCTCGATGACGAGGAGCTTAAAGGGCTCCGAGCCGAAGTGGACGAGTCGGTCAAGGCTGCTGGTTTGGATCTACACGGCTTCTCGGACACGGTGGCCACCAAGTCGAGAGCCTTGAGCAAGCCTAAGAGGAGAAGAGCGTCTGGAAGGAGGAGATGATGTATTTTTAGCAACTGTATGTTGGTTTACTTTCTTTTTTTTTCGCTTTCTTTGTTTCTTTTTCTTTTTCTTTCTTTTTCTTTCTTTTTTTACTTTTCTTATTTTTTTTCTTTTTCTTTTTTCTTTTTCTTTTTTCTTTTCCTCTTTTCTTTTTCTTTTCTTCTTCTTACTTATTATTTTCTTACCTCTTCTTCTTCTTTACCCTTTTTAACCTGTAACTTTACAGAGGGCATTTAGGTAAAATGCTTGCTTTTTGTCTTTTTTTTCTCAAGGGAGCTTTTTCTTTTTCTTTTTGCCCATTTTGTTTTTTCATGTCTCGAAACGTCCATTCGGATGGCACGGGGATGGCTTTTATCAAGTTTGGCTGGCGTACGGGGCGGGGGCTCGGGAATGGAACGGGATGGGATAGGAATGGGAACAGGAATAGCAATGGGAAGGGAAGGGAATGGGATTGGGATTGGGATGGGGAATAATGGGACGGGTTGGAACTGGAACTTGTGGCGATTCATTCCATCTTGTTTTATATCATATTTAGATACATTTAAATTTGATTTTTTTTTTCTTTTTTTTTAAGAAAAACATGAATGTTTCTGCTTACAAGTCAACAAGTAGGTCTGTCTGTCTATATACATTTTTTTTGTTTTTATAAAAACATGAATTTTTAATTACTAGGTAGGGAAGTGGTTTGTCTATCTATATTTACTTATGAACTTATTATAAAAAAGCATATTTTTTCTTTTACCCAGTAAAGGAGTGGTTGGTCTGCCTGTCTATTTATGTGTTCATTTTTTACACAAAAAAAAAACATGAAATTTTCAATTGCTATATAGAGAGCTGGTTAGCCTATGTAGCTTCGTTTCTTTATTTCTTGTTTACAAAAACCATGAAGTTTTCTGTCAATGGGCAGAGAAGTGGTCAGTCTGCCGATCTGCATCATCGGTTTTGACAAAACCGTTGGTTTTTTCTACATGGGTTCTTCTAATTAAAAAAAACCTAAAGTTTTCTTTTGTTGGGTAGATTAGTAGGTCTGTCTGTGTGATATGTTTGGTTTTTCTCTCGATAAA
>SRPW01000148.1:0-36509 GCA_018360225.1 Claviceps pusilla | reverse complement strand
TATAGAAATTTAGGTGTGCGGATACCTCTTCCGTTTTGGGCCTAGTTGCTGCTGCGTGTTCAAAAATCCGTTGCTGCGTGTTTAGGTATTCGGCCTAGAGGCTACTGTAATTTAGTGTTAATAGGAGATATTAATCGTCTATTAAAAAGGGGGAGAGAAAGAAGGTATAGTTCCCCCTTTCTCTCTATAGTATATTCTTAAAAGCCCTAAGTAGGCCTACTTAGGGCTATTAATAAAGTAGCTTTATATTTATAGTTTTTTCTATATAAATCCTATCTATTTCTTTTTTAAATATGAGCTATTAGCTTAAATCTATTATATAGCCCCCTCTTACTCCTTACAGAAAACTAAAGTATAATATAAAAGCCTTTTTTAGCCTTCTTTTTTCTAGCCCTCCTTTTTTTTAGCCTTCTTTTTAGCCTTCTTTTTTTAGCCTTCTTTTTTTAGCCTTCTTTTTTTAGCCTTCTTTTTTTAGCCTTCTTTTTTTAGCCTTCTTTTTTTAGCCTTCTTTTTTAAGCCTTCTTTTTTTAGCCTTCTTTTTTTTATATATTACCTATATTATTTATACTTATACTTATTTACCTATATTCTAAAGGTTTCGTAGAAATTTAAGTAATACTTTTTCTTATTTATATAATAAATAGTTAGCTATTTAAGAATAAGTATATATATTATATATTATAGTAAATTAGTTTTAGTATATATATATAGTAGATGTATAGAGACATTTTATTTATTTAAATCTAGTCTATTATTTAAAAAATACACTAAAGCTAGCTATCTTTCTTTATAAAACTTTTGAAATAAAGGTTCTTTTAAATAAATCTATACTTTAATATTAGAGATTATATTAAATTCTATATTATTTATTAAAGAATTATAGCTAAGTAGTATAAGCTATATAGATAATAAAAAAATGTACTAATTTTAAGTAAACTTGAAATAGAAATCTTAATATATTTTATTATAGGCTTATTAGAAATAATTTAGAAAAAATAACTTATTAACTCTACTTTTATTATTATAAATAAATATATAAAATATATTATATTTCTTTTTATATTTCATTTAATTATTACTATTAAACTAGCTAAATTACTTTATAAAAACGTTAAGCTTGTTAGAAATAAAGGGGGGGTGCTATAGAGTACAGCTCACTAAGATAGTGGGCTTAGTGAGCGTGCACGTATAGATCCACTGCTCTATAGAGCAGAGCACTGTAGCAAGCTATAGTCCACTATATTTTATAAAGTATAAAAGCTTTTATGTTACTTTTAGTACTATTTAATTTACTAAAGAATTTTTAATAATATTTAATAAACATTATATTTAATATTTAACTTAAAAGGTATATATAGCTAATAAGAGTAATTGATAGTCTATATAGTTAGTAGCTATAAAGGGGTTTTTTACTTCTTTTATTTATATACCTACTAACCTTATTAGTAAATCTTAGTTACTAGCTAGGCTTTCTAAGTTATTTTTTATTTTTTATGGAGTTTATTTATATAAAAAAATAAAGAAATAAACTTTATCTATATAAGCTAGTTACTAATATACTTACTATTAATTAACTCAATAAAAAATAATATATAATACTAAAAAACTAATTTTTAAATATTTATATAAAAAAAGCTTAGAATTTAGTTATAAAAAATCTAGTTTTAAGACTTTTTATAAATTTCTTTTTATTAAGAAAAATAATAAAAATATATATTATAAAGTAACTATTTTCTTTAATTAAGTAGCTTTTTACTAGCTTAGTTATATTCTTTAATTTATTTTTTTATATTTTTATTAATTACTTTATAAATTTAATTTAAAAACTAAACTTACTTATTAGCTATTAGCTTAACTATATAACTATTAAAATAAATAAATAAAATTAAAAAGAGAGGATTTATAAGAACTTTATAGCTATAAGCTTATATATATATATAACCTTTAATTAAATTTCTATAGTTATACTACCTATATATATATATATATACTTACTAGCTTATACTAGCGTACAAAGCTCTTTATAAAGTGCTTTTATTAGCACTATAATTATAGCACTAATAGTTAGGAATCCTTTATAAATAACCCTATTATTTTTAATACCTCCTTTAAAGAAATATTAAGGATAGTTATTATTATTAATTAATACACTAGTTGGGCTGTTAGCCTAATTCTAGTACCACTGCTACATAGACTATATAGGAAAAACCCTAGTATAGGGGGGAAAACCTATATATAGCCTTTATTTAATTTCTATAGAAGAGCTATAGTGGCTTTATACTAGTTCTAACTTATAAAAAGAGGTATACTACTAGCTAAACTTAACTAGTATTATAGAAGAGTGTATAGTATAGAATAGGAAGTAAACTAAGTTAGTAAAGGCATAATAGTGCTATAGGATACCCTTAGGGGTAGTCTATATATTATAGTAAGTTACCTTAAGCGTTTAGTTTATTATTATTAAATATAAGTTATATATTATAATAATATATTCTAACTATAATATCTACACAGCTCCCTAGCATATCTATGCCTATACTATGCTAGGTATTACTTTTTATTAGATCTTTAGTATCTTTAGCTTATTAGTTTTAAAGACTTTTAGTAAGTTAGAATTAAAGAATATACCTTATTAATATAAGCTACTTTATAAGTATAGTTACTAGCTTATTATACTTTAATGCTTTCTTAACTTTATATTAGTTATATACTAAGTATATACTTATATTAATAAGGTAGAGGTAATTAAAATTCTTATAAAATAGTAGGATATAGTAGTAGTCCTTATTATTAGCTTAGTAGCTATATATTAGTAATTCTACTTTAGGAATATATTAGCTAAAAAGAAAGGTATTAAGTTTAATTTATTTTATATATACTTATATAAGCACTATAGATTTATACTTAATAAAGCCTAAGTAAAGGTAAATAACTTTAGTAATAAAGGTAAAATTAAGGTTAAGCTTTATTACTATATAGTTAATATAAATCTAGTATACTTATATAGTAATTCTTTCTTAATACTAATAGTTTTTTTATTTTAAAGTAAGTGCTTTAATTAAAGATAATTTTAGTAAATAATTATAAAGCTAATTTAGGAATAGTATATAGTTTAAGTAATTATTCTACTATAGTAAGTAGCTATATCCCTAGTATATTAGTTTATATTAAAGTTAAGCTATTATTATAGTATATATACTATATATTTACTTAGCTATTTTATTAGCCTTTATTTATTAATAAAAGTATAGTAAATAGTAGTTAAAATAAAGGTTAATTAAAGCTATAGCTACCTTAGTTTTAACTAGGGTATATAATATAGCTTTAAAGGTATTAGTTACTATCTTTAGGTACTTAGTTTATTTAAAAATAAATACCTTAGCTATACTCTATACTTTACTACTAAAATTAATAGGGGTATAGTGTAATTCTATACTATATATAATAATACTCTAAATAACCTATATATATAGGAGCTATATATTATATAGTAAGTATCCCTAAGTTAAAGCTATTAATAATATAAAAGTAAGCTACTATTATAGTAGTTTTAACTTAACTTAGCTTTAGTATACCTTTTAATAAAGTTTATAATAAACCTATACTTTAAAAAAGCAAGTAAATTAAACTAATTATACTATATTAGTGCTAAGCTAAACTAATATTATAATAATAGTATATTATTTAATAAAGTATATAAGTTTACTTTTTCTTAGATTAAACTTAAGGCCTAATTCCTTAAACTATTCTTAATAAATTAATTATATAGCTTTAAGGTAGTTTTATATCTCCTCTACTATTTATCTATATATTAATATATTTATATTATTAAAGAATTCTATAATAAGTATAAATTATACTACTTAAAGCTTAGTATATAATAAAGTAATATAAAGTAGGAAAAAAATAGAAGAGATAGGCAACCCCTATAATACCCTTATAGTTATAGGTAGGGGGCTTATAAATTTATTATTAAAAAAAAGGCTAGCTATATATTTAGTAATAAAGGAGTAGGTCTATATTATAATTTATATAGGGATACTAGTAAAAATAAGAGTGTAAGATAATTACTTATAATAAATAGTGTTAAAGGCTACTAATATATTTAACTAAAGTAGCAATATAATATTACTATAGTACTACGCTACTTATACTAATTCTACTAAGATACTTAGCATAACTTCTATTAATTTATTTACTCTATTACTTATTTATAAGTTAGGTAATACCTTACCTAACTTAGCTATAAGGGTAAGCTAGCTTACTACTATTACTTTTAATACCTTTTTAATAATACTAAAAAGTAAGATAAGGCGCTAGGCTCCTACCCTTTATTATTTTATTAAAGTTTTGCCTAGTTTATAAAAAATAACTACTTTTACCTTTTAGAATAAAGCTAAGTAATAACTAATATAATAGTATATATTTAGTAAGTATATAAAGGTTTTAGCTAAAGGCTTATTATATACTTTAAGGTAGTTAGCTAAAAGTTTATTAAGTTTAAGTGCCTTTTAACTTACTAAGCTTTTAATAATACTATAAATTTTATTAATATTAAAGTAATTCTTTATTAGGAATATTATAGTATTAAGGTAGTTATTAAGGTCTTTTAGTATATTATTTAGCTAGGCTTAAAAGGAAGGAAAGAAATAGTTAGTTAGTATAGCTACTTTTTTTTAATATAATTTAGTAATAATAATATCTAGTCCCTTACCTTAAATAAGAGTTAGAATTTATTATTATTTTAATAGTAGTCTACTATAAAGCTATACTTAGCACTTAAGTTTCTATAGGCTTCCTTAGTATATAGTTACTGCCTTAATAGTAAAGTGCTAAGCATTATACTATTTATTACTAATAACTTAGCTCTATATTTAGGCTATATTAGTAATAAGTTACTAGTTCTTCTTAGTATAAAAGGTTTACTACTACCTTAGTGCTTTTTTTATATTTTAAGTAGCTTCTTTAGTATAGTAATTTTACTATAAATTTAGCTTAGAATTACCTTAGGGTTCCCTTAGGACTGCTAGGTTTATAATAGCTTAAAGCTTAGCTATTATTTATTCTATATAATTATTAACTTCTATTAGTATATAAAGTAGAGGTTTAGTAAGTTTATAATAAAACTATATTACTACCTTAGCTATTATAAAATTATTTTTTATATATAGCTACTTAAAATAAAGTAAAGAGTTACTACCTAGCTTTAAACTAGCATTAATATAAATTAACTATAGTATATAGTTAGATTTAGTAAGGTTTAGTCCTTCTAAGAATTTAACTTTTATATTATTAATAACCTATATATAGTTAATAGTACTATCCCTTTTACCTTATATTCTTTAGGTTACTTTACTCTATAGTATTATAAATTTAAGCTATTACTATATTACTATTATAAGGAATATATTACTCCCTATTAAGATATAGCTATAATAGTTTTAAAGTAAGTAGTATTAATTAAAGTTACTAATAAAAATACTATAGTTTAAAGGTAAAGCTACTATAAAGTTAAAAAAGGGTAATATTTAATTAGGTTTATAGGTAAGGGAGTATATTAAATAAATATAGTATCTTACTAGTATTATTAAGTACTAATCCTTACTTATATATATTAACTATACCTTAGCCTTATACTAATAGTTTATATAAATTATAGTTTAGCTACTTTAAGTAATAAGTTAAAAGTAGCTAAGGCTAGGGTTAGGTAGTCTACTATTTATAGTTCCTAGCTTTAATATTACTATTATATTAGCTTTAAGTTAGGTTTTTAGTACTAGATATATAAGGTAGGTTTTCTTTTATATATTTTAGTATATAACTTTTATTATATACTCTATATAGTATATTAAGTTAGGCTTAGCTTATTTAGTGCTATAGTAGCTATAGGTTATTAGCTTAGAAAGGCCTTTATAGTAGCCTATAATTACTATATTAATTTTAGTCTTAATTTAGGAAAGTAGGTATATAGTTTACTTACTTACTTTTATAGTAAAGCCTTTTATAATAATAAGTTACTAGTATTATATCTTTAGTTATAGCTAGGTACTTTTATTTAACTATTTTTTTTAATATAAAAGGTTTAGTAAAGGCTAGGGGTTACGCTAGGTATATAGTATATATATAGTTTTATTATTTATTTATAATATTATATATATAGGACTATATAAGGTAAGGACCTAAGTAGTTAATATAGCGTTCCTATATAGCTCCTAATAGCGCTAAGTAAGTCTACTTACCCCTTTTATACTAGCTAAATATATAGTAGCTATACTATAAGGGCACTATATAATATATAGCTATATAGCTAAATTTAAAGTATTTAAAGCATTAATAAGAGTAAATAGTATTATTATAGGGTTTAGCTTTAAATATTTTAGCTTTATAAATAATTCTAGTATAGTATAGCTTATTTACTATATTAACACTATTAACTATAATAATTAAAGAGAATTAAGTTATAGTGCTATATAGTTTCTATACTATCACCTTTATAGAACCTTATTTATTAGCTATAATTATATTTTAAAGAATATAATTCTTTTCTTAGTTCTATATATAATATACTAAAAAGCCTTTAATAATAATACTAAATATATATTAATTTAGTATTACTTTTAGCTTAAAAGTAATACTAATTTAAGCTATATTATTAGTATAGGGTTTTACTATATTATAAAATATAATTATAATATTACTACTATAAAGGTAGTATACTACTATAGCTATATTAGTACTTA
This sequence comes from Claviceps pusilla, assembly GCA_018360225.1. NCBI lineage: Eukaryota > Fungi > Ascomycota > Sordariomycetes > Hypocreales > Clavicipitaceae > Claviceps > Claviceps pusilla. Next base: position 29,769 of record SRPW01000148.1, on the reverse strand, counting down.
TAGCTTAATTAATAGCTATAATAGTTTTTTTAAGTAAGTAGTTCTATACTACTTTAGCTATAATATTACCTTTAATAATAATTTTATAGTAAATATAAGGTAATACTATTACTATTATAGCTTAAATTTATTAAATTAATATTTAAATAAAATTTTTAGTAATAATACTAGCTTAGCTTAGGGCTATAATATTTTTAGTATTAATAGCTTTCTTTACTACTTATTTAACTACTTTGTTTAAATTTTTAATTATAATAGGCTTATTAAGTAATAGTAAGGTTAATATTATTATTAATATTTTAAAGAGGGTTTAGGGTATAAAGAGTCTATATTAAGCTTATATTAAGGCTATATTATTAATATAAAGAATAATATTCTATACACTCTTTAGTACTATAGCTAGTATAAGCTTAATAATCTTATTATATTTAATTATAAGGTAGTTTAGTATTTAGTTATATATAGATAGTAGTATAGGAGTAACTTAAGGCATTATTAATATAAAGCTACCCTACTCTATAAAAGGGTAGTAGTAGCTCTATATAAGGCTATAATTTCTATTATTAATATCTATTAGTATTGCCTTATTTACTATACCTATGCTTTAGTATTAATACGCTATTAAAAATAGAGTAAAATAAATATAGTAATTCTTTTTTTATACTTTTTAAGAGGTTTAGAGTTAGTTCTGCGTTGCTACTGCGGTGCAGGCAAAATCGCGAAAAAGTATTATATAAGGATAGTTATTATAAAGCATTAAAAGTAAAAGAAAAAGAAAAAGCTATATTAAATCTAGAAAAATTCTAAAATAAAAAAATTATAGAATTATAGAGCCTAAAATTAAGGGTTGAAGGTAAATAACTTTTTATTATAGTAAAGTATAGTATTTTATAAAGTTATTACTATTAAAAATAGGGACTTTATTTTTTTCTTTGTTTTTATAATTATTTTTATGCTTATAACTAGGTGTTGTTTTAGTGGCTTTAGTGAAAAATATAATAATTATCAAAAATCTTTTTATTTTAAAATATTCCTATAAGCTACTAAATCTGTTAGAAAGTCTTAAAATAATAAAATAAGGAAATAGTAAGAGCCTTTTACTTAAAAAGAATAAAGTAAATTTATAAATATCTTAGAGCTCGTAAAAAGTGTATTTCTTTTTATAATTTCTATTTTTAAAAATATTTACCTTTAGGAATTCCTTTAGGACTTAAGCTTTAAGATCCTATTTTCTTTAGAAAAAGAGCTTTATAGTAAATATTTTTATAAAGGCTTATTATATAATTTTTTTTAGATTTTTAACCTTTAGTTAAAAATTATTTTAAATTAAAAATAAAACATTCTTAAGGCTAAGGGAAAGCTTAGGGACTCTTCTAACTATTAGGTCTAAGAAAGAACCTTTAGAGTTATCCTTTAAAAAAATATAAAGAAAGTTCTCTTTTTAGCTATTTTTCCCCGTTAAGGAATTAATCCCTATAAAGGTTTAAGGGGCACTTAGATTCCCCTCTAAAGAGTTATTCTTTATAATATTCTTTATAATATTATAAAAGCTTTTAATTTAGTTTTACTAAATAAAATTAACCTTTTTACTCTTTAAATAAACATATTTAAGGTAGCTACTATGGTTTAGAAAATCTAAGTTATAGGGGTCTTTAGGTATAAAGTATTTTAAAAGTATAGAATTTCTCTAAAGCTTATTTACTACTATAGAGCTTTTTTCTTAGCTTTCTTATACTAAGCTCCTTAAGAAATATAAGCCTTTTAGCTAGCTATTAAAAGTAAAGTTATAAAGGGTTTAGGGGATTAATAAAAGGTTTTTTATTTACGAAGCCCTATAAATTCTTTATTAATTTAGATTTTAGTACTTTTAATAGTATAGAATTAGCGGGTTTTTTTTTTAGAAATTAAGGGCACCCTTTTTATAAAAAGTACCTAGCTTTAGCTTACTTTTTAATTTTATAAAGAAGGGGCTATAAGATTAGGGAGGTATAGATTTGCTAATTCTTTAACTGTTTTAGCCTTTTTAGGGGCTAAAATAGACTTTATGTTACGTGCTGGAATGCCTTATAAGGGCCTATATTCGCCGCAGTCATCAACTGATGGCCGTGGCAGACCTTTTAGCCCAATAGATTAGGCATTAGGTTAGCTATTCTAGACCGTAATAGCTAGTAGCAATTGCGTATATTTAAGTCCTAACTATATTAAGTTATGGAAAAAATTCTAGATTAGTGGGTCTATTTTAAGCATTAAGTCTAGCTATAAGCTAGGAATCTTAGGTCTTAGTAGACTTGCTAATATTAGAATTAATAACCCTAGTTAGCTATAGGATTTTAATTCTTTACTATAATCTATAAAAACTAGCTTAAAAGGTCCCCTTTTCATTAGTATTAAACTTTATAAACCTACCCTAATTAGGCTAGCTAGGGATAGCTAGCTTATAATGCCCCCTGCACCTATTACGTGCTAGAATGCCTTATAAGGGCCTATATTTGCCGTAGTCATTAACTGATAGCTACGGCAGACCTTTTGGCCCAATGGATTAGGCATTAGGTCAGCTATTCTAGACCGTAACACTTTATAAAGGGTTTTTTAGTTACTTTATAGGGGGGCTAGCGTAATAGCTAAAATAACCTATATAGTGTCCCTTAAAGTAGCTAAAAGGTAATTTTAAAAGAGGTAGATTAGAATCTTTAAACTAGAAATAAATCTATGCTTCTTAATGTTTATAAGACTAATGTAAGGCCTAATAGCTAAAAATAATAAATTTTAAAATATATATCCTCCTACTAAATAGTACTTTAATTTACTAACTATATTTATATTTAATTTTAGTAAATATAGTATATTTTATAAAATTAAAGGCCTATATTTATTAGGGTTTTACTAGTATAATACTAAGAATTTAGCCCTACTATATCCCTTAAAATAAATAAGTCCCTTATTAGTAGTTATAAAGCTTGTCTTACTTTTTTAATAAGTAGTATAGCTTATAAAGTGCTCTTTGAAATTAACTAAGTATACTATTAAGCCTATATTAAAAGAAGGGAGTTTTTTATATCTTTTTTATAATTAAAGTTAAAGGTATTAAAAGAAGTTTTTTCTTTTTTTAAAAGCTTTTCTTCTTTAGTACTAAAATTACTAAAAAAAGAACTAAAACTATAGTTACTAGAATTTTTATTAGAATTACTACTAGCCCTAGAGCTACTAGGTCTTTTATAGAGCTCTAAGGCTTCTAATAAAAGGTTAAAATTTCCTAGTATAAAAGTTCCTTCCTAACCTTTATCTTTATTATCCTTAGCCTTTTAGAGAATTTTTGCCTTTTTTACCTTTTTTCTTAAAATTAAGCTTAGAATTTTTCTTATTTTCTTTAGAGGAATTCTTTTTTTTTACTATTAAAGGGTTTTTAAAGGACTTATTTTCTTTAGTGCCTTTATATATAGAATTTTTTAAAGTAGTAGCTTTATAATTTAGGGCTTTAGCTATAAAAGAGCTCTTATCTCTTTACTTTTTTAGTAAGTTTATTATTATAAATTATAAATTTATTGCCCTTATAGGGTTCTCGAAAGCCCTAAAAGTTCTTATAAAAAATCTTTACCTTTTTATTTAATAAGGAAAAGTAGATTTTAGTGCTTATTAATATTAGTTTACTTTATTTTTAGGCTTTATAAAAATACTTATTAAATTTAACCTAGTTAGTAAGTTATTAAATAAAGTATTAAAGAATTATAAGAAACCCTTAAAGCCTTAGAAATTTAGGTATAAAACTAATAATATAGGGTACTTTATTATATTTTAGCACTTTAAGAATACTAGTGAATTAAAACACTATATACCTTTAAAGGGTTTTTTTTACTAAATTATAGTATTTTAAAGGCCTTTAGTATAGGTAGCTCTTAAAAGTATAAGAACTATAGCTTAGTTAGAATTACTAAGGTTTTTAGTAATACTAAAATTTTCTAAGAAATTAGGCATTCTTAATGCCCTAAATTAGATATTTAAGGCCTACTTTTACTAATTAAAATTTTCTTACCCCTTTAGCCTAGCCCCCTTTAAAAAGCTATAAACCCTTTTATTAAATTCCTTAATAATAAAATTATTAAAAAAATTTTAAATATTTAAGTTTTTATTAAGGCTTTTCTAAGTTTTTTCTTGAACTAGCTTAGTTATAAGTTCTAAAGTTATAGCTAAAGTAGAGGTAATAGTAGCTACTAAAATTTCTAATTTTTTTAGAATATTAGAAATATTATTATTTTATATGCTCTACGTATAACTGCTCTAGGGTAGGGACCTATGGGTTATAATAACCTAAGTCCCTAGTATTTATTTTTTCCTTTTAAAGGGAAAAAAACCTATATATACTGCCTTAAAAAGTATAAGTTTATAAGGTCTTTTCTTATAAAAAATAGGAATTTTTCTATAATTTCCTTTTATTTTTAATAGAAGGGAAAAGCTTCTATATTTTCTTGTTTTATAGAAGGAAAGACTTTTATATTTTCTATTTTTATTTTTAAAAAATATTTCTTTTTTTTATTTTTTATAAAAATAGGAAATCTTTTATTTACTTTTTTATAGAAAATAGTTTTTTAAATTATAGTAAACTTACTATAACTATTTTTTTTATAGAAGTAGGAAATTTTTTATATATTTTATTTATAAAAGTATAGTTTTTTATAATTTTTATTTTATTTATAAGAAAAATTCTTATAAAGTAAAATATTTTAATTTTTACTAATTCTTAATTATTATAAAAGTAGGAGTTCTTTTATACTATATTTTATTTTATTTTATAAAAAAAACTTTTTCTTAGTAAAATTATTCTTTTTATAAAGAAAATAAGTAATTTGTATATTTTTTATAAATATAATAATATTTTCTTTTATTATAAAAAGATTTAATAAATTTTTAAAATATTAAAAGTTTTCTTTTAAGCTTATAATTTATTAAAAATAAGGGAAGTAAGTACTATAAAGTATAGCTTACTAAGGTAGTAAGCTTAGTAAGTATATATATATAAATTTATTACTTTATAAAGTAAAGCATTATAATAAGCTATAGTTTACTATATTTTATAAAGTATAAAAGCTTTTATATTACTTTTAGTAGTATTTAAGTTACTAAAAAATGTATAATCATAATATTTAATAAATAATATTTAATAAATTATATTTAATAGTTTATATTTAATAAATTATATTTAATATTTAACTTTATAAGTATATACAGCTTATAAAAGTAAGTTTAATAGTTTATATAATTAACAGCTATAAAAAGGTTTTTTACTTTCTTTTTTTATATACTTACTATCTTTATTAGTAAAATCTAGTTATTAATAAAGCTTTATTAACTACTTTTTATTTTTTATAAACTTTATGTATATAAAATAAAATAAACTTATAGCTATATAAATTAGCTATAAATATATTTATAATTGATTAACCTAATAAAAATTAATATATAATACTAAAAAACTAATCTTTAAATATTTATATAAAAAAAGCTTAGAATCTAGTAATAAAGAAATTAGTTTTAAGACTTTTTATAAATTTCTTTTTATTAAAAAAATAATATAAATATATATTATAAAGTAGCTATTTTTCTTAATTAAGTAGCCATTAGCTACTTAGTTATATTTTTTAATTTACTTCTTTATATTTATATTAATTACCTTATAAATTTAACTTCAAGTCTAAACTTACTTAATAACTATTAGCTTAACTATATAGCTATTAAAATAAATAAAAAAGGTTAAAAAGTAAGAATTTATAGAGACTTTATAGCTATAAGCCTATATATATAACATTTAGTTAGAATTCTATAGTTATACTGCCTATATATATACACGCTTACTAGCTTACACTAGATTACAAAGCCCTCTATAAAGTGCTTCTATTAGCGCTATAATTATAGCACTAATAGTGAGGAATCCCCTGTAAATAACCCTGTTATTTTCAACATACCTAAACCTATCCCTAAACTTAAGTAAGAAGAAGGAATAAAAATCATTTAAAGTTATTAATAAGGAATATAAAAATACTAATCATAATACTAGAATAATTATAATAACTTTAATAGTAATTTTAAAGAAAAGAATTTTATTAGTAATAATATATTTATTAATAATAAAAACAAATAATAATAATAAGCTATTTAAAGGTATAGAATATAGTAATATAACAAAGGTAAATAATATAAGGGTTTTATAGTTTTAATTAAAAATACAAAGTATTATAATAATTTAGTAACTTATATTTTTCTTTTATTTATTATTATAACTTTTATACGTTAGTTTATATATTTTATACTTATAGTTTTTATATAATAAATATTTTATTTTATTTATTTAGCTTAAAATAAACTATATTTTCTTGCGGATAGGAGACACAACACTTACGCCTAGACAAGTCTTTTTTGCTTTTATGCACTTAAAGCACGCACCGCTAGTACTTATTTAAATTAGTAATAGCAATAGCATAGGTTAGAAGGGAGTACTAACCTTTAGTGCTATAGCACTGTTTTTTAATGTTTTTAGCTTATATTAAGCAAGCTTTATAGGGCTAAGCCTATAATTAGCTTAGCTATAAGCAGGTTAGCAGCAGTAGTATATTAAAAAAGGAATAGTACTTACCCTAAATATAATAATTAATTTATTTATAAGGGTAGAAGGTATCTTTAATAATGCTATAGTTAGTTAAAGGCTGTAATAGGGCAGCACTACTATAAAAATAGGAATAAAGGTATACTTATAATAAAAGTAATAAATAAAGAAGGAAGAAAAAAAAGAAAAGGTTAGAAATAAGGGAAAAAGGGTATATATATCTCTCTCTTTCTATTATATAACTAGTAGTTAGCTAATAGTTAGTCTAGTTATAGCTAGTTACTAGCTAGTATAACTAACGCTATAAAGATATAAAAGCTAAAAGAAGGTTTTAGGTAAGGGGGCAGTAGCCTAGAGGAATTAGCTAAGGACTAGTATAAAAAATAAACTAAATGCTTAAGGTAACTTACTATAATATATAGACTACCCCTAAGGGTATTCTATAGCACTACTATACCTTTACTAACCTAGTTTACTTTCTATTCTATACTATATACTCTTTTATAATACTAATTAAGTTTAGCTAGTAGTGTATTACTTTTTATAGTTAAACCTAGTATAGAGTAACTATAGCTTTACTATAGAACCTAAATAAAGGCTATATATAGGTTTTCCCCTCTATACTAGGGTTTTTTCTATATAGTCTAAGTAGTAGTAGTACTAGAATTAGGCTAACAGCCTAACTAGAGTATTAATAATAATAATAACTATATTTTCTTTTATAAAAAAGAAACCTATTATAGCCTAAATATAATAATAAAACCTACTATGTATAAAAGGGTTCTATCTCATTCTTTTATAAATATATAACTTTAACTATATATATACTTAACTACTTATTTATAACTTAAGTATTCATTCTTTTTATAACTTTATAATATACTACACCTATTATGTAAGTACCCTTATTTACGTGCAGCATCTAGCACGTAATATATAGTAAGTTATATAATATATTAGTAAAATATAGTAGTATAGTTTATAATAAGAAACCCTTAAGGTAGTATAGAACTTTTAATTAAATAAAATTAATATATTACTATACTATTTAAGTTATTTATTATTCTTTACTATATTTTTATTAAAGTATTTATAGTATTCTTTTTAACTAAAAATAAGTTTTAATTAAGGTTTAGTAATATATTATAATAGGGGGAAAAAGAACACACACTATATACCTAAAAGTAAAGGGCATATATATAACTAAAGCTATCTCTATTATATTCTAGATTTCTTATATATATAAATTTAGCTTTAGGTTATTAAGGCTATATAGAAGAGGGATAATTAAATAGCTTTTTATTTAATTAAATAGTTTAAGTTATCAAAGAATAAAATACTAATAATCTTGAAATAAAATATAGATAATTATATTATAATAGTAATTAAAATTATAATAATTAATAATATTATAATAATAAATACTTTTATACCTATATTTAGAAAAGAAAAATAAAAAATAAATAATGTTTCTAATTATTTAAAGGCTTAAAACTTATTTATATTATTTAATTAAATAGTTTAATTATATTATACTAAAGTTTTATTTCTTTAGCTATTAAAAAACTTTTTTTAAAATAACTATAAATTATATTTCTTCTTTTATAATATAATACCTCTTTAGGCTTATAATAATATAAAAACTATTATAAGCTAATAAAAATAATACTAATAAAACTTAAATAAAATAAAAACTTTATAATTAAATAATTTTATACTATTTCTTAGTTTAAACTTATTTCTTTAGTTTTCTTTAATAACTTAAGTATTATTAAACTTCTCTATATTTTATAATTACTATATACTTTCTTTAATATAATTAGTTAACTATTAATTATATTATAATATTACTCAGCCTTTTCTATATAAGAATTTATACCTTACCTATCCCTTTTAACTATATTTTATACCTTAGTTATAATTTTCTTTTAAGCTTTAAAGTAAACTAGCTTTAAAGAGATAATTAATAAATATATACTAAAAAAAAAGCTAAAATATTATATTAAGGAATTTTTTTATTATATAGCTTTAGTAATTAACCTATTATACTAGTATTAATAGTAAGTTTAAAACTAATATTTTTTATTATTATTATAAGTATATAATAATTGAGATTTTATTCTTTAGTTTTTAATTTATTAAATTAATTAAACTATAGCTATTTATTATAATTAATAATATATAGCTTTTAAAGTAATATAGCTTTAACCCTAGCCTTTTTTTTAAATATATTAAGTAATATTATTATTTAGTTTTTATTAAGCCCTTTTTATAATTGTTTTTTAATATTATTGTTAGAATCGCTGCATTCTATAACAACGTAGCACAGCTAGGAAGAGCCGGATTCGCGGCTACATTAGCCGCGGAAGCCGACTCTTCTAATTAGTCCGCACGTATAGAGTTTTCACTACGGAATCTAACGGCATTTTCGTAGCTTTAACGCTAGCTATAAAATGCCCCTTTAGATAGCACTAATTATAATAGAAATTAGACCTTTTACAAATACCTTCCTAAACCCTATATTGTGTTACTAAGTCTTAGATTCACCTAGTATTCCTTAGAGAATCACTAGTATTCTAAGGAATACTAACACTAATTAGTAGGTTATATTTATCCTTAAAATACATTATTCTATAGTTTTATAAGGATTTACTTAGAAGAGATAAAACTTCTATTACGCTTATAGGGAGAATTTATACTAAACGTTTATAATAAAAATAGATTCCTTTACTAGTTTAGCTAGTATTAACCTTTTAAAATATAGAATTCCTTATAATTTATACTATTATCTATAGGAAAACCCTTATTTATTTTACTAACTAACCCTTTATTATACTAAAGCTTATATAGGGATTATAAGACTAGAACGCTAAATCTTAACTAAAGCTAGTTAAAAACTATATTAAGTATCTAATTATAAGGATGTTTTTATATAGAAGTAATAAGGAATTCTAAGATTTATTAAGGAATCTTATATAAAGTGCCCCTAATACTGCTTTATTATAAGTATTACTAAACTCTCTCCCTAAGATTATCTATAAATATATAGATATTCTTACCCTAAAATAGAAAGTATACTAGGATAATATACTAGAAAAATATAAGGATTAGCAATATATTAATAATTAGGCTGCTTTTATTCTCTACTAATATAACATTTTAAAGTAAAAGAACCTCTAACTCTTTAATGCTTTTTATAAAGACTTTAAAGGTTAGACTACTAAAGATTTCTAATAAATACTAATAATATTATAAAAGGATTTATAAAATTTCCTTCTTATAAATAATATACTAATTTTATTAATATAAAGTATATAATACACTACTTCCCTTGCTATTTTTATTAATATATTAAAAGAGTAGATTAAACATTAGTTTCTTAGTTAATTTATATAATACTAACTATAAATTCCTATTCCCTTATAAGTAAGAAGTATTATTAATAATTCCTAATTAATTAATTAATAGATTTATAAGGAATCTAAGTTACTAGATTTATTAATATAAAAAACCTAGGTAAAACTATTAAAGGGGTTAATGCTATTAATAGACCTAACCCCTAACTAAATCTGCTATATTCTTAAAGAAATTAATAAAAGCTATATAATTAATAAGAAATATAGTAGGAAATTATATAACTTTATTATTTAAAAGATAAATATCTTTAAAGATTAATGTATATAAAATAATATTCTTTAGATATTATAAGTAAGAGCTTTTTTAATTATACTAAAAGAGAATACCCTTACCTACTATTTAAATAAACTTACTAAAAAAGAATTAATAATTTATAACCTTACTAATACTATTAGGAATTACTTTAAAACTAAGAGTAACTAATAGTTCTATTATATTAAATAGAATAGTATTTCCCTTTAGAAGGTTATTATTAATAAACCTAAGAAAACTAAGCTTTAATGCCTTAACTAAATACTAAAATAACTTTACTATATTTATTATAGAATCTTTAATGCTTTTATAGTAAATATAAAGCTTTAGTAATAGCTTATTGCTACTATTAGTAATGTTCCTAAATATAAGCTTACTATATTTAACCTTACTCTAACTTATAAAGGGGTTATTAGAGACCTTTGTAAATACTTATATGCTAATAAATTAATTAAAATATTATAATAGCTATTTTCTATATTAAATGTAATAGAAGATAATAATAAAATAATATTTACTAATTAGTAATATAAATAACTATCTAATTAATGCCCTAGTAGCTTATTACTATAAAAATCACGCTTTCTATATAAATATTTTATATATTAATAAGTAGGATATTAGTTAATATTCTATATAAAATAGGAATAGTAAAAAGCTAAGAATTCTTAGTAGAAGAGTAAGAACTATAAGGGAATTCCCTTTAAATATAGCTTTAATATGTTTCTCTTTAAATATAAGGGAAAACCTAAGGTAACTAACACTAAGGAAGATAAGTACTTAGCTTAGAAGGCATTAAATACCTATATTACTATATTAATAAGTAATACTATAATACCTAAGCTAATATTTATATAATTTCTTACTAATTTACCACTAAATCTATCTAGACTATTTAATTAAATAGATTTCTATAAGAGACTAACCTTTTCTTAAGCTAAATCCCTTTTATATATACTTAAAAATAATGCAACCGCTTATAAATTATCTAGCATAACCTCTATAATATAGGAGGAAACCCCTAAAATAGATTACTTTATCTTAAATAATTAATATTCTAGTAATATTTTCTATAAAATTATACTAAATATAGAAGCAGTAGGGATTTCTATAGTAGAAGTACTATAAGCTATAGCTTTATAAAGAATTATACTATATTTAAAGATTAAGCCTACTAGCTAATATATAGTTAACTTTAGTATATTTCTTTAGGAATCTTATATATCCCTACCACCTTTAGAATTATTAAATTCTACATTCTTAATATAGCTACCCCCTTTCTATTCTATATTTCTAATATAAATTAGATAAATATAAAGCTTAATAACCTTAAGAATATACTAATTTAAGGTATAAAGAAGGTCCTAATTATATAGAAATAGGGACACCCTTAGTAGATTCTATAGGCTAATAAAGCTACTACTTTCTATCTCTTAAAGGCTAAAATACATTAATTATACTAATATTTTAGCTATCCCTTAGTTACTAAACTTATAAAGCTACTATAAAGAGTTAGTAAATTAGTAACTAATAGAATTATTAAAAGACTTTCCTATAAATATTATTAATACTAACTTTATAGTAAAGCCTTAAAATAATTTAAGTTTATATTAAAAAATAATATAAACTTTAACTATAAGATTATAATTAATATTCTTTAAATTAATAATAAACCTATACTATATATTATTAATATAATAACTATATTCTAAGCTATATACTTTCTTAAGCCTTAAAAGTAAAAGGCCTAAAATATATAAAATACATTAAAAGAGTGCTAAATTAATACTTATTTAGGTCCCTTAAATAATATTATTTATAATACTAAAAAGAACTTTACTTCTATAGAATTCTAGTATATTATACACTAAATAGCTATTAATATAAAAGAGGTTCCTATTAAGGTATACTATAGTATTAAAAAGGTTAAGAGATATTATACCCCTCTCTAAAGAGTATATAATATTATTAAGAATAAAGTAAAAAACCTCCTTAGCCCTTTCTAAAGACTATAAATAACTATTAAAGCTATTAATAACTTTACTAAACCTAATAGCTTTATACTAACTTTACTTATATTTAGAGTATATTTATAAATATTATATAATTCCCCTCTAAGTCTTTTAGTAGTATAAAGAGCTACTTTACTATAGAAAGCTATTAATAAAGCTTAGCATTACCTTATATAAAGGTAAGTCTTTAATGCCCTTAATATATAGAATAGTTTAAATACCCTTTTATTATACTTACTATTACTATAATTAAAAGTTTATATTTAGTATAAGAAAGGAGGTTAGTATAGTCCTTATAAATTACTATTATTTAATTATAAAACCTATACTATAGAATTACCTTATAGACCTATAAAATTCTACTTAATAGTAATAAAGCTATACTACTATAACTTAAAAAAGCCTATAAATATAGAAGAAATTAATAATAAAGATAAGAAAAATAATATAGGGGATGCTAATATAAATAAAGGTTAATTACTATAAGAACTACTATAATAAAAATATAAAAAACCTAAAAAGCACCTACTTATTCTAAATTATATTAAAGATTTTAATTAAAATAATAAGGAACTTAATATTATAAGTTTCTTTACTAAAAAAGAGAAAGGTAACTAAAAGCTAATAGTTAACTTATATAGGTAAGGGAAGATTACTACTAAGGGATAATTATTTAAAGTATTTAATTAAAAGGAAATTAATACTTTACTAGTAAAAGATATCTTTAAATTTATTATATTTAATAAGAAAGAGTATAGTAATTAGCGCCTCTTCTACTTTTAAATAATAAAGGAAATTAAAGGAAAAGATATAAATAAGCTATATAAGAAATTAAGGCTAGTAATATAAGGCTATAGTAATATAGAAAAGGCATAGATTCTAATATAATCCCTAATAATTTAATAAGTAAGCTAAAGGCTTATTATTATATTAGCACCTTCCCTAGTAAAAGATTATATTTTTTTATAGTTATAGGATGTTATATAAGCATATATTTAATTAGAAACAATGCTAAATCGCTTAATTATTACTAAATTACTAATATAAATTACATATTTATACCTAAAGAATACTATAATAAAAGTTATAAAGCCCCTTTATAGTATTACTAAAGCTAGTATATATTAATAAATAACCTATTTCTACTACTACTATAAGAAGCTAATAATAATTACTTCTATATATAATCTATATTTCTTAATAGTATTTAATATAATTAAATGCTTTAGTGTAATTAGTATATAAATAAATAATACCCTTAGTCTTAATAATATAAAGTTTTTAAAGATAAAGGAATTAGAATTAAAGAAGGTAGGATTTATAGTAAAACCTAAATAAATCTTAACGCTAACTAAACCCCTTATCTTTAATAAGTATATTTTATATAGATTTAATAAAAATTATATTAAACTTTATTAAAAAGAATAAAGTAAGAAGCTTAAGGTTATTAAACCTAATAAGCTAACTATAAAGCAATAATATATTAAATAAAGAGCGTAAGGAGTATATATATTATTAGTTTATTAACTAGAGGCTATATTTAACCTCTCTATTACTATATAAGTCTAGAATCCTAATAAATCTAATATAAATTATCTAAATAAAAGGATTTAGTAGTAAATATAGCATTATAACTATAAATTAAGGTATATTCCGCTTAATGTTACTACTATAGCTTTATATATCTTTATAGATAATTCCTTTATAAATAATAAAGACCTTAGCTTATAACTAGGATATATAATTATCCTTAGTACTAAAGAAGCAGAAATTAGATTAGATTTTATACTAAAAGGCAATATTATAATATATAGCTCTATAAAAAGTAAAAGAGTTATAAGGAGTGTTCTTACCTCTAAGCTATATATAATAGTCTAAGGTATAGATATTACCTATATAATTAATATAACACTATAGACTATTATATAAAAGCTATAAATTCTACTAATATAAATAATTATTTATATAGATTCTCTTTTATTATATAAGTACATTATAAGGTTAGGTACTATAAAAAAAAAGAGACTAATAATTAATATTATAGTACTATAATAATTATATAAAAGGCAGGAAATTAAGGAAATTAGGTAGATTAATAGTAATAATAATATTACTAATACTATAATAAAATTATCCCTAAATTAAGCCCTTAAGACCTTTATTAATAGGAATAAGGCAAAAAAAAACTTTTCGCGAATTCGCCCACACCGCTATAGCGACGCGGAACCGACTCTAAACCTCTTAAAAAGTGTAGAAAAAGAATCGCTATATCTGTTTTACCCTATCTCTAATAGTGTATTAGTGCTAGAGTATAGGCGTAGTAGATAAGGCAATACTAATAAATATTAATAGTAGGAATTATAGCTTTATATAGAGCTACTACTACCTATTTATAGAATAGAGTAGCTTTATATTAATAGTGCCTTAAGTTGCTCCTATACTGCTACCTATATATAAGTAAATACTAAATTACCTTACTATTAAATATAATAAGATAGCTAAACTTATACTAGCTATAGTACTAAAGAGTATATAGAATATTATTCTTTACGTTAATAATATAGCCTTAATGCATATCTAATATAGCCTCCTTATGCCTTAAACCTATACTAAAACATTAATAGTATTAACTTTACTATTACTTAATAAGCCTATTATAGTTAAAAACTTAAAAGAAGTTATTAAATAAGTAGTAAAAAAGGCTATTAATACTAAGAATATAATAGCCCTAAGCTAAGCTAGCATTACTACTAAAGGTATTACCTAACTGCTTATTTAATAGATCTAAGCTATAATAGTAGTAGTACTGCCTTATGTTTACTATAAAACTATTATTAAAGGTAGTATAATAGCTAAAGCTATATAAAACTACTTACTTAAAGAAACTATTACTATTATTAACTAAGCTATTAGTATTAATACTACTATAGCAGTATATTGCCTCTATAGTAGCAACACTATAATTATATTCTAGAATACTACTAAGCCTTATACTAATAATATAGCCTAAGTTAGCACTGCTTTTAGTCTAGAAGCAATGCTAAACTAATATATATTTAGTATTATTATTAAGGGCTTTCCTATACACTATACATAGAACTAAAAGAAGAATAATATCTTTTAAAATATAATTATAGCTAATAGATAGGGTTTAGTAAAGGTTATAGTGTAGAAGCTATATAGTACTGTAACCTAATCCCCCTTAATTATTGCTATTAATAGAGTTAATATAGTAAATAGGCTATACTATACTAGAATTATTTATAAAGCTAAGATATTTAAAGCTAAGCCCTATAATAACGCTATCTATCCCTAATAATGCTTTAGGTGCTTTAAATTTAGCTATATAGCTATACACTATACATTACCCTTAAGGTATAGCTACTATATATCTAGTTAGTATAAGGAGGGTAAATAATTATACCTAGCGCTGTTAGAAGCTATATAGAAACGCTATATTAACTGCTTAGGACCTTACCCTATATAGTCTTATATATATAATATTACTAATAAATAATAGAACTGCATATATACTATATACTTAGTATAGCCCCTAGCCTTTACTAAATTTTCTATATTAGAGAAAGATAGTTAAATAAAGGTATTTAACTATAACTAAAGGAGAGATATAAGTAACCTACTATTATAGGAGGCTTTACTATAGAAGTAAGTTAGTAGGCTATACACCTACCTCCCTAACACTAAACTAGAGTTAATGTAGCGCTTATAAGCTACTATAGAGGCCTTCCTAAGCTAATAACCTATAGCTACTGTAGCACTAAACAAGCTAAGCCTAACCTAACACACTATATAGAGTATATAATAAAGGTTATATACTAGAATACATAGAAGAAAACCTACCTTATATATTTAGCGCTAGAAACCTAACCTAGAGCTAATATAATAGTAATATAAAAGCTAGGAACTATAGATAGTAAACTACCTAACCCTAGCCTTAGTTATTTTTAACTTACTACTTAGGGTAGCTAAACTATAATTTATATAAACTATTAATATAGGGCTAAGGTATAGTTAATATATATAAGTAAGAATTAGTACTTAATAATACTAGTAGGATACTATATTTATTTAATATACTCCCCTACCTATAAACTTAATTAAATATTACCCCTTCTTAACTTTATAATAGCCCTACCTTTAGATTATAGTATTTTTATTAGAGACTTTAACTAACACTACTTACTTTAAAACTATTATAAATAAACCTTAATAAGGAGCAATATATTTCTTATAATAGTAACGTAGTAGCGGCTTAGACTTATAATGCTATAGGGTAAAGTAACTTAGAGAATATAGGGTAAAAGGGATAGCACTATTAACTATATATAGGTTACTAATAATATAAAAGTTAAATTCTTAGGAGGACTAAACCTTACTAGATTTAACTATATACTATAGTTAATTTATATTAGCGCTAGTCTAAGGCTAGGCAGTAACTATTTACTTTATTTTAAGTGGCTATATATAGAAGATAATCTTATAATAGCTAAGGTAGTAATATAGTTCTGCTATAAACTTACTAAACCTTTACTTTATATACTAATAGAAGTTAATAATTATATAGAATAAATAATAGCTAAGCTTTAAACTATTATAAATTTAGTAGTTCTAAGGGAACCCTAAGGTAGCCCTAGGCTAAATCTATAGTAAAACTACTAAACTAAAAAAGCTACTTAGAATATAAAAAAAGCGCTAAAGCAGTAGTAAACCTCCTACACTAAGGAGAACTAGTAACTTGCCACTAACGTAGCCTAGATATAGAACTAAGTTATTAGTAATAAATAACATAGTGCCTAGCGCTTTATTATTAAGGCAGTAATTATATACTAAGGAAGCCTATAGAAACTTAAGCGCTAAGTATAGCTTTATAATAGACTATTACTAAAACAATAGTAAATCCTAACCCTTATTTAAGGTAAGGGATTAAACGCCACTATTACTAAATTATACTAAGAAAAAGTAGCTATATTAGCTAACTATTTCTTCCCTTCCTCTTAGGCCTAGCTAAATAATATACTAAATAACCTTAATAACTACCTTAATACTATAATATTCCTAATAGAGGACTACTTTAACACTAATAAAATCTATAGTATTATTAAAAGCTTAGTAAGTTAAAAGGCACCTAAACTTAATAAACTTTTAGCTAGCTACCTTAAAGTATATAATAAGCCTCTAGCTAGAACCCTTATATACCTACTTAATATATACTACTATATTAGCTACTACCTAGCGCTATTCTAGAAGGTAAAAGTAGTTATTCTATATAAACTAGGTAAAACCCTAGTAAAATAATAAAGGGTAGAAGCTTAGCGCCTTATTTTACTTTTTAGCGTTATTAAAAAGGTATTAAAAGCAGTAGTAGTAAGCTAGCTTACCCTTATAGTTAAGTTAGGTAAAGTATTACCTAACCTATAAATAAGTAATAGGGTAAATAGATTAATAGAAGTTATACTAAGCGTTTTAATAAAATTAGTATAGGTAGCGTAGCACTATAGCAGCATTATATTGCTACTTTAGTTAGATATATTAGTAGCCTTTAACACTATTTATTATAAGTAGTTGTCTTATACCCTTATTACTACTAGCATCCCTATATAGATTATAGCATAGACCCGCTCCTTTACTACTAAATATATAGCTAGCTTTTTTTTTAATAATAAATCTATAAGCCCCCTACTTATAACTATAGGGGTACTATAGAGATTGCCTATCTCTCCTATTCTATTCCTACTCTATATTGCCCTATTATATATAAAGCTTTAAGTAGTATAATCTATGCTTATTATAGGTTTTTCTAATAATATAAATATACTAGTATATAAATAAATAGTAAAGGAGACATAGGACTGCCTTAAGACTATATAATTAATTTGCTAAGAGTGGTCTAAGGAATTAGGCCTTAAGTTTAACTTAGAAAAGAGTAAACTTATATACTTTACTAAATAATGCGCTACTATTATAATACTAGTTTAGCTTAGTATTAATATAATATAACTAGTCTAATCTATCTACTTTCTTAGGGTATAGGTTTATTATAAACTCTATTAAAAGGTATACTAAAACTAAGTTAAGTTAAAACTATTATAGTAATAGCTTACTCTTATATTACTAGTAGCTTTAACTTAAGAATACTTACTATATAATGCATAACTCCTATATATATAGGTTATTTAGAGTATTATTATATATAGCATAGAATTGCACTATACCCCTATTAATATTAGTAGTAAAATATAAGGCATAGCTAAGGCATTTATTTCTAAATAAACTAAGTGCCTAAGGATAGTAATTAATGCCTTTAAAGCTATACTACGTGCCTTAGTTAAAACTAAAGCGGCAGTAGCTCTAATTAACCTCTACCTTAACTACTATTTACTATGCTTTTATTAATAAATAAAGGCTAATAAGATAGCTAAGCAAATATATAGTGTATATACTATAATAATAGCTTAACTTTAACGCAAACTAGTACGCTAGGGACGTAGACGCCTGCTATAGTAGGATAGCTACCTAAACTATATACTATTCCTAAACTAGCCCTATAACTACTTACTAAAACTATCCCTAACTAAAGTACTTACCCTAGAATAGAAGGACTACTAGCATTAAAAAAGAACTACTATATAGGTATACTAAACTTATATTAGCTATATAGCAATAAAGCTTAACCCTAACTTTACCTTTACTACTAAAGTTATTTACCTTTACTTAGGCTTTATAAAGTATAAATCTATAGCACTTATATAAATATATATAGAATAAATTAGACTTAATGCCTTTCTTTTTAGCTAATATATTTCTAAGGTAGAATCGCTAATATATAGCTACTAAGCTAATAATAAAGACTACTATTATATTTTATTATTTTATAAAAATTTTAACTATCTCTACCCTATTAATATAGGTATATACCTAGTATAAAACTAGTGTAAAGTTAGGGAGGCTTTTAAAAACAATAAGCTAGTAACTACTCTTACTAAGTAGCTTATTTTAATAAAGTATATCCCTTAGTTTTAGCTTATAAAAAGCTTATAAGATTAATAAGCTAAGGATATTAAGAATATAATATAATATAGCACCTAGTGCAGTATAGGTATAAAGGCAGAGGAAAGCTATATAATAGGCTAAGCGCTTAAGTTTCCTATTTTGCACTATATACTCTCCTATAACACTAGTTAAGTTTAGCTAGCAGCGCACTACTTTTTATAATTAAAACTAGCATAGAGCTACTATAGCTCTGCTATAGAATATAGAAAAAGGTTATATATAGGTTTTCCTCCCTATGCTAGGGTTTTTCCTATATAGTTTAAGTAGCAGTGGTACTAGTATTAGGCTCACAAGCCTAACTAGTGTAATAATAATAATAATAGGAATAAGGCTATAATCTATATAGAAAGATAGGTAAAGTATATAGAAAAGAAGGAGAAAGTATATAGAAAAGAGAAGGAATACTAAGGATATAAGATAGGATTCTTATTCTTATTAATTATTTAATTAGATAATTAACTATAGTTTTTTAGGTAGATTTTTATATAACTTATAAGCAATTTCTCTTTTTCTATAAAAGAGAGAATTTTAAGTGTTAGAATTACTGCATTCTATAACAACGTAGCATAGCTAAGAAGAGCCGGATTTGCAGCTATATTAGCCGTAGAATCTAACTCTTTTAATTAGTCCGTGCGTGCAGAGTTTTTACTGTAGAATCTAATAGTATTTTTATAGCTTTAATGCTAGCTATAAAATGCCCCTTTAGATAGCACTAATTATAATAGAAATTAGACCTTTTGCAAATACCTTCCTAGACCCTACGTTGTGTCACTGAGTCTCAGATCCACCTAGTATTCCTTAGAGAATCACTAGTATCCTAAGGAATACCAACAATTATTATTAAAGGACTTTTTTTTATTTATAAAGCTTACTAAATAAAGAAGTAAAAATTATAAAGATTTTTATAAAAGTATTAAAAAATAATATATTATACTTATATTATTCATAGGCTTTTTAAGGGAATTAGTTAGGCTTTTTTAAAAGTATAAGTATTATTAATTTTATTACTTTATTTAAAAGTAAAAAATAATTATAATAAAAGTAAATATTAAAGTAATTAGCTTATTATTTAAAAACGTATACCTTTATAATAATTTTAACTAAAACTTTTATTTTTTACTATTTCTTTAAAAGTTTTTTAAAGTAAATATTAAAAAGTCTTTATAAAGTATAAGTAAGAAATATAAAATAAATATAACTATATTTATATAAGGTACTTTAAAAAAGCCTTAGTATTATAATAGCTTTAAATTAATATAAATAGTTTAGCTATTATAAAATTTATTTAAATTTATTTATAAGTTTTTTAAATTTAGCTTTATAATTAATAAAAAGAGTATGATAAAAATATAAGTATTCCTTATAGTAATTAAAGATAAAAGTAATTTAATAATTTATAAAATAAATAAATTCTTTAATTAAGTATTTACTATATTAAGCTTAATAAAGTAAGTATATATTTAATTAGCTACTATATTATATATTAAGAAAAATATTATTTAGAAGCTTATAATATATATTAAAAGCTTTATTCTTATATATTTAAATTATAATATTTTTATTATTAATTTAGAATTTAAAAGAGAGAATAATAATATATTTTTAAGGCTTTATTTAATAATTCTTTTTATAGTAATAAAGGTAAACTAGTTAAGCTAGTTATACTTATAGTTAATGAAGAGAATATAAAGAAGCTTATAAATATTATTTAAATAAATATTTTAAATTAATTTAGTTTAATTATTATTAATTAGCTTAACTTTTATAAAGTTATTTAGATTAAATTAATAAAAATTAAAATATATAATAAAAGCTACTTAGTAAAACCTTAGCTAGAATATGATAGGCTAAGCTAAGAATATTTAATTAAGTAGTATATTAATAAGTAAAGCCTTTATAATAATATAAAAAGCATTAAATTTACTATAAAATTTAGCTAAAGTAAAAAAGTAAGTAAGCTTTATAGTAAAAAATAATTTCCTTTATTAAGTATAATATAATAAATATTTTAAGGGATTTTATACTACTTAGAAATATAGTTATTTATTTTACTATTTAATGAAATAATTAAAATATAACAAAGTTAAAGAAAATAAATTTATAATCTTTTTTTTTATAAAAAAAGTAAAATCTATACGCTTAAAAGTAAGAAAAATATAGTAAGATATTAAGTAATAAGATAAAATAAGTAATAATAATAATAATAGTAAAAGAAAGAAAGTATATTAATAGCTTATATAAAAGAAAGCTTAAAAGGTTAGGTTATAAAAAAGGAGAGAAAAAAAAGAGAAAAAAAAAGTAAAGTAAAGTAGTAGTATATATTTATATATTTATTATAATAATATTATTATTACTATTAATACTCTAGTTAGGCTGTTGGCCTAATTCTAGTACCACTGCTACTTAGACTATATAGGAAAAACCCTAGTATAGGGAGGAAAACCTATATATAGCCTTTATTAAGTTTTATAGTAAAGCTATAGTTACTCTATACTAGTTTTAACTATAAAAAGTAGTGTATTGCTAGCTAAACTTAATTAGTATTATAGAAGAGTGTATAGTGTAGAATAGGAAGCAGACTAGGTTAGTAGAGGCGTAGTGGTGCTATGGGATACCCTTAGGGGTGGTCTGTGTATTGCAGTGAGTTGCCTTAAGCGTTCAGTCCGTCTTCCGTGCCGGTCTATTATAATAATATTATTATTATTATTATTATTACACTAGTTAGGCTTGTGAGCCCAATACTAGTACCACTGCTACTTAAACTATATAGGAAAAACCCTAGCATAGGGAGGAAAACCTATATACAACCTTTTTCTGTGTTCTATAGCGGAGCTATAGTAGCTCTACACTAGTTCTAATTGTAAGAAGTAGTGCGCCGCTGGCTAAACTTAACTAGCATTATAAGAGAGTATATAGTATAAAACAGGGAACTTAAGCGCTTAGCCTATTATATAGCTTCCCTCTGCCTCTATACCTATACTATGCTAGGTACTATATTATATTATATCCTTAATATCCTTAGCCTATTAATTTTATAAGCTTTTTATAAGCTAAAACTAAAGAATATACCTTATTAAAATAAGCTACTTAGTAAGAGTAGTTACTAGCTTATTGTTTTTAAAAGCCTCCCTAACTTTATACTAGTTTTATACTAAGTATACACTTATATTAATAAGGTAGAGATAATTAAATTTTTATAAGAAAGTAAAATATAGTAATAGTCTTTATTATTAGCCTAATAGCTGTATATTAGTAATTCTACCTTAGGAACGCATTAGCTAAAAAGAAAGGCATTAAGTCTAATTTATTCTATATATATTTATATAAGCACTATAGATTTATGCTTAGTAAGGCCTAAGTAAAGGCAAATAACTTTAGTAGTAGAGGTAAAGTTAAGGTTAAGCTCTACTACTATATAGCTAATATAAGTCTAGTATACCTATATAGTAGTTCTTTTTTAGTGCTAGTAGTTCTTCTATTTTAGGGCAAGTGCTTTAGTTAGGGATAGTTTTAATAGGTAGTTATAGAGTTAGTTTAGGAATAATATATAGTTTAGGTAAATATCCTACTATAGCAGGCATTTATATCCCTAGCATACTAGTCTGCGTTAAAGTTAAGCTACTATTATAGCGTATATACTATATATTTACTTAGCTATTTTATTAGCCTTTATTTATTAATAAAAGCATAGTAAATAGTAGTTAAGGTAGAGGTTAATTAGAGCTACTACTACTTTAGTTTTAACTAAGGTATATAATATAGCCTTAAAGGCACTAGTTACTATCCTTAGGCACTTAGTCTATTTAAAAATAAATGCTTTAGCTATGCTCTATGCTTTACTACTAATATTAGTAGGGGTATAGTGTAATTCTATACTGTATATAATAATGCTCTAAATAACCTATATATATAGAAGCCTTATATTATATAGTAAGTATCTCTAAGTTAAAGCTATTAGTAATATAAGAGTAAGCTATTACTATAGTAGTTTTATCTTAACCTAGTTCTAGTATACCTTTTAATAAAGTTTATAATAAACCTATACTTTAAGAAAGTAGGTAGATTAGACTAGTTATACTATATTAGTACTAAGCTAGACTAATATTATAATAATAGCGTATTATTTAGTAAAGTATATAAGTTTACTCTTTCCTAGGTTAAACTTAAGGCCTAATTCCTTAGACTACTCTTAGTAAATTAACTATATAGTTTTAAGGCAGTTCTATATCTCCTTTATTATTTATTTATATGCTAGTATATTTATATTATTAGAAAATCCTATAATAAGTATAGATTATACTGCTTAAAGCTTTATATATAATAGAGTAATATAGAGTAGGAATAAAATAGGAGAGATAAGTAACCCCTATAATATCCCTATAGTTATAGGTAGGGGGCTTATAGATTTATTATTAAAAAAAAGGCTAGCTATATATTTAGTAGTAAAGGAGTAGGTTTATACTATAATTTATATAGGGATATTAGTAGTAATAAGGGTATAAAATAATTACTTATAATAAATAGTGTTAAAGGCTACTAATATATTTAACTAAAGTAGTAATATAATGCTGCTATAGTACTACGCTACCTATACTAATTCTACTAAAACGCTTAGTATAACTTTTATTAATCTATTTACTTTATTACCTATTTATAAGTTAGGTAATGCTTTACTTAATTTAGCTATAAAGGTAAGCTAGCTTACTACTACTACTTTTAATACCTTTTTAATAATGCTAAGAAGTAAGATAAGGTGCTAGGCTCCTGCCCTTTATTATTCTACTAGGGTTTTACCTAGTTTATATAGAATAACTACTTTTACCTTTTAGAATAGCATTAAGTAATAGCTAATATAGTAGTATATATTAAGTAAGTATATAAAGGTTTTAGCTAGAGGCTTACTATATACTTTAAGGTAGCTAGCTAAAAGTTTATTAAGTTTAAGTGCCTTCTAACTTACTAGGCTTTTAATAATACTATAGATTTTATTAGTATTAAAGTAGTCCTTTATTAAGAATATTATAGTATTAAGGTAGTTATTAAGGTTATTTAGTATATTATTTAGCTAGGCCTAGAAGAAAGGAAAGAAATAGTTAGCTAGTATAGCTACTTTCTTTTAGTATAATTTAGTAATAGTAGCGTCTAGTCCCTTACCTTAAATAAAGGTTAGGATTTGCTATTATTCTAATAATAATTTACTATAAAGCTATACCTAGCGCTTAAGTTTCTATAGGCTTTCTTAGTATATAGTTACTGCCTTAATAGTAAAGCGCTAGGCACTATACTATTTATTACTAATAACTTAGTTCTATATTTAGGCTATATTAGTAGTAAGTTACTAGTTCTCTTTAGTGTAGGAGGTCTGCTACTACCTTAGCGCTTTCTTTATATTCTAGGTAGCTTCTTTAGTATAATAGTTTTACTATAAATTTAGCCTAAGGCTGCCTTAGGGTTCCCTTAGGACTACTAGATTTATAATAGCTTAAAGCTTAGCTATTATTTATTTTATATAATTATTAACTTCTATTAGTATATAAAGTAAAGGTTTAGTAAGTTTATAGTAAAACTATATTACTATCTTAGCTATTATAAGATTATTTTCTATATATAACTACTTAAAATAAAGTAAATAGTTACTGCCTAGCCTTAGACTAGCACTAATATAAATTAATTATAGTATATAGTTAGATTTAATAAGGTTTAGTCCTCTTAGGAATTTAACTTTTATATTATTAGTAACTTATATATAGTTAATAATACTATTCCTTTTACTTTATATTCTTTAAATTACTTTACCCTATAGTATTATAAGTCTAAGCTATTACTGCATTATTATTATAAGGAGTATATTACTCCCTATTAAGGTTTATTTATAGTAGTTTTAAAGTAAGTAATATTAGTTAAAGTTTTTAATAAAAATACTATAGTTTAAAGGTAGGGCTACTATAAAGTTAAAAAAGGGTAATATTTAATTAGGTTTATAGGTAAGGGAGTATATTAAATAAATATAGTATCCTACTAGTGTTATTAAGTACTAATCCTTGCTTATATATATTAACTATGCCTTAGCTTTATACTAATAGTTTATATAAATTATAGTTTAGCTACCCTAAGTAGTAAGTTAGAAGTAGCTAAGGCTAGGGTTAAGTAGTTTACTATTTATAGTTCCTAGCTTCTATATTACTATTATATTAGCTTTAGGTTAGGTTTTTAGCGCTAGATATATAAGGTAGGTTTTCTTTTATATATTTTAGTATATAACCTTTATTATATACCCTATATAGTATATTATATTAGGCTTAGCTTATTTAGTGCTATAGTAGCTATAGGTTATTAACTTAAAAAGGCCTTTATAATAGCTTATAAGCACTATATTAACTTTAGTTTAGTGTTAAGAAGGTAGGTATATAGCTTACTAACTTACTTTTATAGTAAAGCCTTTTATAATAGTAAGTTACTTATATTTTTTCTTTAGCTATAGCTAAATACCTTTATTTAACTATCTTTCTTTAGTATAGAAGGTTTAGTAAAGGCTAGGGGCTATATTAGGTATATAGTGTATATATAGTTTTATTATTTATTAGTGATATTATATATATAAGACTATATAGGGTAAGGTCTTAAGCAGTTAATATAGCGTTTTTATATAGCTTTTAATAGTGCTAGGTATAATTATTTACCCTTCTTATACTAACTAAATATATAGTAGCTATACCTTAGGGGCAATATATAGTATATAGCTATATAGCTAAATTTAAAGTACCTAAAGTATTATTAGGGATAAATAGTATTATTATAAGGCTTAGCTTTAAATATCTTAGCTTTATAAATAATTTTAGTATAGTATAGCCTATTTACTATATTAACTCTATTAATAGTAATAATTAAGGGGGATTAGGTTATAGTGCTATATAGCTTCTATACTATAACTTTTACTAAACCTTACTTATTAGCTATAATTATATTTTAAAGGATATTATTTTTTTTTTAGTTTTATATATAGTATATAGGAAAGCCCTTAATAATAATACTAAATATATATTAGTTTAGTATTACTTTTAGACTAAAAGTAGTGCTAACTTAGGCTATATTATTAGTGTAAGGCTTAGTAGTATTTTAGAATATAATTATAATATTACTGCTATAGAGGTAATATATTACTATAGTAGTATTAATACTAGTAGCTTAGTTAATAATAATAATAGTTTCTTTAGGTAAGTAGTTTTATATAGCTTTAGCTATTATATTACCTTTAATAATAGTTTTATAGTAAATATAAAGCAATATTACTATTATTATAGCTTAAATTTATTAAGTAAGTAGTTAGGTAATACCTTTAGTAGTAATACTAGCTTAGCTTAAAGCTATTATATTCCTAGCACTAATAGCTTTCTTTACTATTTATTTAATAACTTCTTTTAAGTTTTTAATTATAATAAGCTTATTAAGTAATAATAAAGTTAATATTATTAATATTTTAATATAGGTTTAAGGCATAAGAAGGCTATATTAAGTATATATTAAAGCTATATTATTAATATAAAGGATAATATTCTATATACTCTCTAGCACTATAGTTAGTATAAGTTTAGCTATTTTATTATATTTAATAGTAAGGTAGTTTAGTATTTACTTATATATAAATAGTAGTATAGAAGTAACTTAAAGTACTATTAATATAAAGCTACTTTATTCTATAAGTAAGTAGTAGTAGCTTTATATAAAGCTATAATTCTTACTATTAATATCTATTAGCATTACCTTATCTACTATGCCTATGCTTTAGTATTAATATACTATTAGAGATAGGGTAAAATAGATATAGTAATTCTTTTTCTACACTTTTTAAGAGATTTAGAGTCAGTTCCGCGTCGCTACAGCGGTGCGGGCGAATTCGCAAAAAGTAATCCTATTATAATAATATAATTTATTAATATTCTTTAAATAAACTAGCTACTAAATAAACTATTTAACTAGTTACTAGCTATTAGCCTATAAGTAGTAATTTATAACACTAGCCTTATATATAAGATTTTTTCTTTTCTTAAATATAGCTTCTTTTTCTTCTTCTTTTTCTATTTTTTTAAACTATTAATTATAAATTATTTTAATTACCCTTACTTCTAGCTTTTTAATATTATTAATATTATTACTTAAAAGCTTAAAGACTAGTCTTTATTTTTCTTTAATAATTTTATTTAATAACATAAAGGTAAGATTTTTTATATAACTATTAAAACCTATATAATATATAAACTATTTAATTTAATAGTTTAAAATAGAACTAATAAGTTAAACGTTTTCTTATTTTTTTAAATCTTTATATTTAGTAGTATTAATATTAATAAAAATAGAGTTTTTATACATTTACTAATAAGCCTTTAAAAAAAGCTTAAGAATTAATTAAAGTATTTTATAGGTTTTATTAAAGCTATAAACCTTTAAAAGGATTTTTTAAAGATATTTTATATACTTATTTAAAGCTTTAAAAGCTTACTTAAACTAAAAAGCAATATAGTAGTATTCTTATCCCTATAAAGCTTATATATTTTAAAGAATATTTTATAATAGCTATTATAAAATTCTTCAAATAAAAGCTATTATTTTTTATATAAATATATAAGTCAATAAATATAGTATTTTACTCTTTCTATATTAACATATATTTTAAAATAGTTATAGCTTTTAGTGAGTATATAAGTATACTTTATTATAATTTTTTTTTTAAAAAGGTTTATAATAATACTTATAGTAATAATATTTAAAAGCTTAATAATTATAAGTAAGTATACACTTAAGGCTATTATTTAAAAGCTAATAATATTTATTTTTTTACCCTTTTTTTCTAAAAAAAAGCTATTTTTATTAATATAAAGAAAGAATTTTAAAATATTAAATTACTTAGTTGTAATAGCTTAAATGAAAATATAATATTTATTATTTTTATTAATATACCTATTCAAACTTTTCGCGAATTCGCCTGCACCGCAGTAGCAACGTAGAACCAACTCTAAACCTCTTAAAAAGTATAGAAAAAGAATTACTATATTTATTTTACCTTATCTTTAATAGTGTATTAATGCTAGAGTATAGGTGTAGTAAATAAGGCAATGCTAATAAATATTAATAGTAGGAATTATAGCTTTATATAAAGCTACTACTACTTACTTATAGAATAAGGTAGCTTTATATTAATAATGCCTTAAGTTACTTCTATACTACTACTTATATATAAGTAAATACTAAATTACCTTATTATTAAATATAATAAAATAGCTAAACTTATACTAGCTATAGTACTAAAGAGTATATAGAATATTATTCTTTATATTAATAATATAGCCTTAATATATACCTAATATAGCCTTTTTATGCCTTAAATCTATATTAAAATATTAATAAAATTAACTTTATTATTACCTAATAAGCCTATTATAGTTAAAAACTTAGAAAAAGTTATTAAAAAAGTAGTAAAGAAGGCTATTAGCACTAGAAATATAATAGCTTTAAGCTAGGCTAGTATTACTATTAAAGATATTATTTAACTACTTATTTAATAAATCTAGGCTATAATAGTAATAGTATTGCCTTATATTTACTATAAAACTATTATTAAAGGCAGTATAATAGCTAAAGCTATATAAAACTATTTACTTAAAGAAATAGTTATTACTATTAACTAAGCTATTAGTATTAATACTACTATAGTAATGTATTACCTTTATAGCAGTAATACTATAATTATATTCTAGGATATAATAAAGCCTTATACTAATAATATAGCCTAAGTTAGCACTGCTTTTAGCCTAAAAGCAATGCTAAACTAATATATATTTAGTATTATTATTAAGGGCTTTTTTATATATTATATATAAAACTAAGAAAAGGATAATATTCTTTAAAATATAATTATAGCTAATAGGTAGGGTTTAGTAAAGGTTATAGTATAAAAGCTATATAGTATTATAATCTAATCCCCCTTAATTATTACTATTAATAGAGTTAATATAGTAAATAAGCTATACTATACTAGAATTATTTATAAAACTAAGATATTTAAAGCTAAGCTTTATAATAACACTATCTATCCTTAATAATGCTTTAGGTGCTTTAAATTTAGCTATATAGCTATATACTATATATTACCCTTAAGGTATAGCTATTATATATTTAGTTAATATAAAGAGGGTAAATAATTATATCTAGCGCTATTAGGAGCTATATAGGAATACTATATTAACTACTTAGGACCTTACCCTATATAGTTATATATATATAATATTATAAATAAATAATAGAACTATATATGCACTATATATTTAGTATAGCCCTTAGCCTTTACTAAACCTTTTATACTAAAGAAAGATAGTTAAATAAAGGTATTTAGCTATAGCTAGAGAAGAGATATAAGTAACCTACTAT